>OFHS01000382.1:20223-45422 GCA_900245855.1 Calvadosia cruxmelitensis
CCCTCCCCCTTCCCCCAATGTGATGCTGGTGAAAAGGTCGTTAATTCCACAGCATGGTGCCATCTAAGTCTCTCACTTGAGAATCTTGTTATCTGTCTGACATAGTGATAAGATTGATATCGTTCTTACTTCGAATCAAGAGAGGCTCGCTTTGATACGAGTACGACCATGTCGTCGCATTTGACGTTAGACCGAGGCTGTAGGTTGCGCAGAACGAGATGCATTATGACGTCTTGTCCTTCGTGGTACGCATGCACGACCTCGGATTCACTGCAAAGGACAAAATTGAGGTCATTTCAGCGTTGAAAGCGGCGTCGCAAGAAGAGAAACTGTGAATACTAACGTACTACCAGAAATAATTCAAATTAGAGAAGCTTCAGTGTCGAGGTAGTAGGACTATTGTGACGTCACCCTCAATCAGAGCCTGATTCAGGCTTTGCCCTGGTTTGGGCCAAACAAAGCGGAATAATACAAACTTCGCGTTAGGCGATCATTCCTCCATTCCAGACTGTCTTAGCATTTGCATAGTATACGTATCGCTATTCGGCAACAACAGCAATGGCAATGGACAATCGTAGATGCCAACGATGACAGCAGTTCTGTACTGTCCTTTCAGTGGAATTCATGGCCTATCCAATGTACACATGTAAGGCGAAATTCTCCAAAATCAGACCAAGTTAGGCCCGTGCCACTTCACTGACGTACACCGAGGGCATCGTGCAGAGCTCTAAGCCTATGACGACGATCGCTTTGAGAAGAATCTGTTGATTTCCTCAGAATTGTCCCTTGTACACTCTTGACAAATCTTTCTTTACATATTTTTAATAATGAATAAGCAGTTTATTGTAATTCTATTTCATTCAATCTGTTAACTGAAAAATACATTTTACTTGTAGTACTAGATAAAAACTTTAACTTAATAAAATACATAATTCAAATAAATAATACGGCGAAAACAGACTTAATCTTACGACAATCAAAATTGATAGATACAATATTTACATCATAATCTAAAATTGGAAAGAAACACCCGCTGGGCAAGGACCCTAAAATGCTGGCAGCGTTCCCTCTCTGCACAGACAAGCTTATCCTTTGACAAATGAAAGACGCATTGACAAATTAAAGACGCCAGGAAGGAACCTATTTTCTGCACGTTGTATAGTACAATCGACTCCGCTTAAATGTACCACATCGGGAAATTATTTATAATGAACCAATTAAGCGGATGGTTCAGTTATCCGGAGGTCAAATATTGTGGTGAAATGATGCTTTCGTGGTATGTTTGGTCCGATAAAGCGGTTGGGTTGATTCAATATAACGATTAATGGTCTCTAAAATGTTCTTTGATACCAAACTATACAAATCCACTCCAAACTAGAGATTTCAAAATCCAATGCATCCCATGATGCATCTGGATTCAGATCGTGTATCTTGCTAATTCGCCGAAACACTTATGAACGCCATACTCGAAGGAACCTTTCGAGTCTGCAGCTTTGTGTTAAATTCCACCCATGTCAGAGCCTGTTTTATCGGTCGCGTTCACTATCCCGCCGGAAAAATCATCCGTCGCGATCACATTGATTGACGGAACTACAGTCGAGCCAAGCCACAGCCGATAAAACGGACATATAACAGTTCAATGTTCGTGACATCGGAAATACAGAGAATTCCACTTAATTGGGCTTAAATATAATAACATCAGCTATTTTATCGAACCAAATAAACCAATTTGGAATCATTTCACAACATCATTTGACCTCTCTAGATCCAGCCGCTTGATTGGTCTTAAAAACAGTCTCGCAATGTGGTCTGATTAACCGGAGTCGATTGCAATAAATTTCGGAAAGGGATTTCATTAGTCTGAATTATCACATACAACGGAATCCGATCACTGTAACCGTATTCAACTGTTATATACCATAGTATAAGCTTGATCAAGTGTACATCTGTGCAGTATGTTGTATTTATCTATTTATGTTTACTTGTCAAAATCTGATGACTGGCAAATAAAGAAAATAATAAATAAAAGATTATACACAAGCTACTAGTATACAGTACTTAAAGACATTTGGACTTAAGGTCTATCAGTTCTAAACTGCTAAGATGATGTTAACATTGTTATCTTGTTATTACATATCTTCGTATGTATTGATCATTTGAATCGTTATAAAACCAACAGTGATGTACTGTCAGTCTTAACTATCTTCAGAAGGGGGTTAGGGGACGGGGACATTAGATCGTAAGCAACTTTGTCAGTCTCGTTTTCGCTGTCGCCATTTCCATAGTTTGGCAACTATGAGAGGCTGTCCGGATTGTGCCTTCGCAACTCGTTTGATAACATTCCTTCTGCTTTTTAGTTTGTTTAACTTTATTCACAGCTTAGTATACAGTCAAACCTGTACTAATGGCCACCTCTATAGAGCAGCCACCTGTGTATAAAGACCACTCTTCGTATAACCCCAAATGACACTTGCTATAGAAATCAACCTTGAAAGAAAGGCCACCTGTCTCTAATTTATAAAGGTCATTTTCATCGTCGCATAGCCCCTATACTTGGCGATCACCGCCAGGATCGTAAATATTCTATGCATGGTAACTTACAGGAAGAGTGGATCCCATTGCGAGCGAACGGAATCTTGACAAAGCAGCTCGTAAATGCGCGACGCGTGAACGGGTACATCCATCTGGAAACGGACGCACGGGTAGCCGTCGTACTCGCATCGCTGAAGGAAAACCTATAGACAACACAACCAGAGTATCAGTCAAACAACATTCCCTGTAATTAACGACCACCTGTCCTCAACGGTCATTGGACAATGAAACACGACCATGAGGCGCACGACTCACTGCTATCACTTGGCAGTAAGTATCCAATGCAGTTTTACACATTCAATTGCAGTGATAATATTAATGTTACGCCTTCTTTGGTATATGATTGACCAAAACAGACTGGGTGAGTCTGTCAAACGAACTCTGAATAAAATCAATGTTTTGGCATGCTTTGATCTGAAATCGACACTGCTGACACTCCAAGAACAAGCCTTGATATTGACAATCAACACGACAAGACGGGCGGATGAATGTGCTTCAAACAGAGGCCGTTCTTGGCGTCGTGTAGAAGAGGCTAGCAAGCTGAAATCCCAGCGTGCATTGGGATTGCCCTACGGTCAATTTCAAACCTTATTAGCAAGATGGGAAATTACTTCGACATGAAAACAAAGTATTGAGCTACGATTACATTACTCTCAATATGGCGAGTTTCTTCTTCGAATGACCATCGCAGCAGCAGACAGGCGGACGCGTCGACGGTATTACTTGGCGTCGTACGAAAATTGGAGCAACGCGGTCGCGCTGCTTCTGCTTAAGCGATGTCGCGCTCACGAAAAGGACTGTATGTGACACAACAACCAATCAACAAAGAGATAATCGTACACAATTCGCAACTTGCGTAAATAGCGGTTCGAAAACTTTGGAGTCACTCGAAGTATTTTACGAAACACTGTATCCCAGCGGTGTACATATTACTTTACAAAATAACATTACAGTCACTTGAGATAATTTAAAAAAAATAAGAAACAGTAATTTCAGGTTAAAATGATTCTCAGCTCGTTTGTAACTTTTCGCTAAAATCAGATTCTCTGAGTTAAATGGCTATTTCAGTGTGAATCAAAGTGAAATACAGGCTGAATCATGGTTGAATGAGCCAACAAGTACAGTACAGTACAGTACAGTACAGTACAGTACAGTACAGTACAGTACAGTACAGTACAGTACAGTACAGTACAGTACGTCACCATTCGGTGCGTTTTCCCTTACAATACAGTAGTCAGTCAGTATGATGTGCAAACTGGGCAATACTGTATGCCATTAAACTTTGCTCCGTAAATTTGACAAAGCCTCCAGTTGTTATCAGAATATTGTTTCAAAAGTTGAGAAGTGTGAACCTCAATGTTCTTATTAAATGTGTTCTTATTTAAAAAAGTGCATGGAGAAAATTGGGGCAAGGACATGCTACCCTATGTCCAGCTGTACAAAAACAGCTAATACGTATAACGGATTAAACAATGTCAAAGGCCACGGGGGCATTTTAGGGACTCTTCGTACCCATGTCACAAACTCATCAAGACCGGCGCAAGGGAAATAGACAGGCGTGTCTCTGCTGCTACGCTATCACATTTTCACACTACAACAATCCTGCACATTGCCATTCAGAATGTCCGTGGTTTCAATAAAAACACAACAGCTGATGAATTGATTTCCGATTGGCAATCAGATTGCTTTGAATCAAAATAACTTGATAATCGCCTTCAGTAAGACACTGATCGCGCTGTGACACGCACCCCATCCTTCTTCAAAGCTATCTTCCAATCAGTCAGACGCTGCAACTGCCACAGTTCAAAGATGCTCTTGTAACTCAATATTTTCTATAAAGCAAACACAACAATAACACCATGCGGCATTAAGACACATAATAAAAAGCACATGGCTACCAACAATTAATATATGACAGGAAATGTCATTGCAATCAATCCCAAACATTCCAATATCCTGATGGATACTACCCACGTGGTTATCGATGCTCCACGGAACGGATATCGAAGACGCTTTTAGCCCAAGAATGGCGTTCCTGAAACACAACACGGGGCTTTAAATAACTTCCATGTTAACAGAGACACATCGGATGACAGTGTCACGCCAAAGCGCACCAACAGGGCATATCACTGTACGTGTGACATCGGCAGAACTGTTACGCTAATCCCTGCATTGTTCAAGCAAAGAATTACACTTCCTACCAAAGGAAAAAACAACCGTAATTTCGTTTGTGGTGAGCAATAACAAGGCCGTGGCTTCATTCATGAAATCGTATCGTGTGTACAACTATGGGATGATTCAACTGCGGGATAGCAAACAGATAAACCCCTTGAATAAACGAAGCACACCTAAGAGACCTTGGCCTCGTGAACCGACCTGTCCTGCCTCAATCTGACGCGCTTCACAGCTCGCCGCATGCGGGATTTTTCTTCCTAAACGGTCAAAGATACAGAGATTGACACAGTGACACAGGTAAGTACTTCAAATGGTACATCCTGTTCTATCGACTCGCAAAGGAAGGACAATGAAATCTCCCTAGCAGCAGTCGATACGATAACAAGGGACGAGCATGAGACACAGGGAGAACAACGTCAACAGATTGGAATGGTCAGCCAAGTCATTGCACTCCAGCAACGAGACAGGATGTTACGGGGGCGAGCGCCTGACAGGGGAATTCTCACCAAACTGCGCGTAGAACAGCAACGCGGAAAGGTGAACAGCAGGGGAATGCGACTCAGTTAGGTCAATCGACGTATATCACGCCAGCACCCGTCCGCAAGCCACGCCCTTATTCCGTTGCACCCATTGAACGGCAGCGAAGCGAGTTATTAAACACAACTAGCTGTATACATGGCAGACAGCATGAGATCACAGTCAACACACGCAAAAACCAATGACAAGGCGTGCTTACTTTAGCAATAAAACATAAAGTCTCATTCATTCCACAAGGTCAATGAATCGATGGCAAAAATCAAACCGATTTCGCTGAAAACAACGAACCTGCGTGGCATTGATCATGTTGTGCGTTAATCAGCTGGAATGGAACTCCACTAGCAATGTTTGCTATTATGGGATTACGAACGGAGTAGGTCGCAGTGATGCTAACTCATATTAAACTCAATGGCATTATCAGTGTTCACGCATACGCCACACAGCTAAAATTAAACCTTGCTCAAATGCGCAGGCGTTTTCATTTTGTCCAATTGAAATGTGACGCAAAGGGGGTCGAACGAATCTAAGATGTACACGGCTGCAACTTTCAATTCGCCTCAGATGGAAACGGGACAACTGTTCTAGGGCAGTGTTAACAAGTGAATGAGCGTGTTGCAATCTCGCTTGCTGGTCGCGCGAAGGTTTGTACAAAAAGTACACGCCAAGAAGAACAACCAGGGGGCAAATGGTATGCAAATAGAGCGCTGTTGAACCACAGATCTGATCTCGAAGCAGATGACGTATTTTACAAGTCGAACTAACGGAAGGCGTCCACGAGTAACGCCGTCTGCACTCTTCACGTGGGACGACAGGCCTGTTGGCGTCGTTGACAACGGTGGACAGCTCGTCACATTGATTAATTTTCTTGTCAACAGTTTCAATGGCATGTCGCGAAACGTGTCAGGAGTATCCCAATGGTTCAGATGATACTGCACTCTCAAGTGATTTCACATCGTTATTGCCGATGAGAATCCATCGTGGCAATGATCAAGCTGCCATTTTGTCCACTGTGTTTCGCTTTCATTCGGCAATCAAGGCAATGCCTCACAGCTGGACAGTGTCAACTGGAATCGATTATAAGTCGACCGAAGACGCTTGCAGCACACTGCTTATCTCTGCCGTGTAATCAAGCCGATTTAAGCGGGCAGACAACTTAGTTACGACTGATCGATTTCAGACTGAGCACTCAAGGCCCGCTGATTACAAGCCAGACGGACTCCCCTGAAGTCATGGCAACCTGATCGTGTTGGTATGGAAACATAACGGTACGACGTTCCATAATCACAAGCCGTGATGCGCTGGGCTTCTGTGACTGTCCCGGTGTCCGGCGGGCCAAGCGGGCTCTACCCGCCTCAGCGGGACGCGACCCTGCGGGACACACAGGCCATCAGGTAAAGCCGGCCGGCGTTCACAGACAACATCGACCATAAAATAAACCCAGTGTTCTAGTCCTTGTTCTCATTGTCTGCTAACGGAATGCTCAATTTGTTCAGACGAGCGTGGGAAATATCAACGATCGAATAACGGGCAAAGAATTGAGTTCCTCCGGCATAGACGGTTGTTGTGGATTCGAATATAATAAACCGGGACTTTCTGCGCGGCGTCGTTTCGCTCAACGAGACAACAACGTACAAAGCGCACAATCGAGGTGACATACGGCGAATCTGAGATTGAAAACGCACAGCCTTGTTGTATAATTGCTGTTAGCGTAAGGCGGAAACAAACAAATTTCTCGGCCTTTCAGTTGCGGTGCTCTATTTTGAAGTCTATGCCAAACGACAACAAAGTGGGCTCATGACAACAGCGTTCAGATTTTCTAAACAACGAAATGCTCTAATGAGGCTGACTTGTCAACAGATAAACGAACCCGTGATGTACATTAATCGTATCACCGTGAAGTACCAGTTGACGGTCGTTTGAAGCTACCAGGTGACGTCGACGCCGCACAACATGGAGCCGCATAGAAACGTGCCGCAAGCGACGAAATTCGACATCGGTATAGCGCATATATTAGATAAACGACGAAATTCAATTAGACCATAAAAATCAATGCGGCAGAGAATCACGACAAACGGGTTTCTGACGGCGTTATAGTACGACGTTTGTTTTTCATGCGTTGTTTGGCGGACGCACCCGCGAGGTGAACGCAGCCGCGATCGACGAGCCGTTCCGACTGTAGCGACAGCACGCAGCTGTGAGCCACCTTCTAGCTACGAGTGCAGCGGACCCAATTAATCAAAATCGAAGACTGGTGAAAGCGTAAGATGGGAGGAGTCACTTGTGCGGCACCTGGGCCAACGTCATTGGACATTGTTGATGGCGTGATAAGGCTTCATAGTGCAGCAGGTAGAGAGCAGAGCCGACCAAACGAGCCCCTGATGAATCGATGGGGATGACATGGTTGTGGGTTTCTCAAGTGTTCCCGGCGGGCCACCCTGTAGCGCGGGGGCAACGAGCGACACAAACAGGGGATTGATAGTAGCACACGTTTCACATTGACAAGGCAATGGCTCACTCCATCTCACACTGGCCCACCATTCCACGGCAGCCGCGGGCGGTCGTCGAAGTAGAAACAGATAACGGGAAGCGCCATTGTGGCGGACAGGCGAGCGCCTAGTCGTAGTGAGTTCAGTTCCTTGGAGGCAGGACCGCAAGCGCCGCAAGACGCCAGATGAACACCCACAGTACAATGCATGATTACAATCTTACAGTTCAAATGAAAACATCTGGATATCAAAAGCCACTGTGACCGTATGCATGACCGTATTGAACGCGCCGTTGAAATTGGGGGCGGCGCAGTATACCCTATCATTCACGACCACTAATCGCATTGGATCATTCCTTGTCAATTGACAGGCCCCACGTTGAACAATGGGCCCCCAATCAACCGTACTCGCACGCAGGAAAACCAGGGAAAAGGAGGCTACATGACGTCACCTTCAAAGCGAAGAGCAGTTCTCCGGATTAACAAATGTCTTTGAAGCAGAAACAACCATTGAACAATGTTGAAGCAATCTCGTCCACAGTGTGTCAAATTTAATAAAATACATCTACGAAGACCCCGCCTTGACGTTTATTGGATTGGTAATGATGCCATGTAATAAACGCGAGATGGGTTTACCAGTAGACCTCATGCAACCGAAACGTAGAAGTCGCTTGCCATCACAAGCCATATAGCGCAGGTAAACAAATCAAATCAGGAAGGCAATAAATAAGAAACCACGAGGTGATCAACCCCCTCTACCCCCGTTTCAAACTGTTCATGATGGCAACTAACAGTCCCTCGGTATCGTCAT
Source organism: Calvadosia cruxmelitensis (assembly GCA_900245855.1). Lineage (NCBI taxonomy): Eukaryota > Metazoa > Cnidaria > Staurozoa > Stauromedusae > Kishinouyeidae > Calvadosia > Calvadosia cruxmelitensis. The sequence continues at coordinate 28,824 of OFHS01000382.1, forward strand.
ATCTTCAAGGTGATTGATCTGAGGTCTGACTGGGGATGGACAGAGCATAGTGCCTGTGCGTAGCAGGGCCGTCCCGTTGCGAGCGCAGTCATCGACTTCCCGCGTAAACACCAACGACTTCCCTTTCTATCGCAAAGTCCCGGAGCCAAGTGCCCAAGCTCTCTGCACGCCAAGCAGGGGTATGTTGTTCCAACCAATTGGCCACAGCCAGTGCTAAGAACGCCCCGACCCAATTGGGAAACTCAATTAAGCGCATAAACAAACAAACCTCCAGATTGGGAAGCACAAAAACGACCACTTTGCATATTCTACAGATATTAATCAACTGCTATTCATTCCTAGTGTTTCACAAACCGGTAGTGATCGACAAAAGGCCCTGGACTAATAGAATGGACTCGCCGGGACTCCCGTCGGCACGGACTAACGGCAATGAAACGCAGTTAAAAGGACAAACAGCAGTAGCACGGTATAGGCGCAGGGCCTCGCGCGACTATGAGAAGGACCTCAGTGTTGTCTTGCGTTTCATTGCCTTGTGGCCGGTCAGTCAGGTTTACATTTGGGCCTAACTTAACCCGAGACCGCCTCGCTGTTTACTAGAACCAGCCACTGTTTGGTTTTCATAAAACACTAACAATGCAAATATGTCACGACTGGCGGGGAATCCAATGCCGGTAGATAGGGGGGCCAGCATTGACATCCATACAACCGGGCATTTCCTCCGTGACATTGTCTCTCGCGCGCCAATCAAGCGCCGAGTCGAGGACCGCAACGACGTCCCGCAGAGTCCACGATGTCACTTGTCCGTAGCGGGTGTCGAGCCAGAGTCAACTACAGACGGGGTGACGATGACTGCGAGATGAAGCAGCCTTAACGACACAGCTGCACGCATAATCCGAATGCGTAAACTCAAGTCTCGCGGAGGATCATCTTGAGAGCGTGATTTACAGAGAAGCGATCTATTTCAGCAAACACTTGAGTTGGTAAGTCGCGCATGGCAACTTGAGTGATCGTTGTCTCTGGGTGCTGGCAACAATAAGGGTGAACCGAAAGACGACGCAGACCAATCTCATACGAACAACCACGGCACAACAGACGCGCGCAGCAGACAAGGGCAAGAACAGACAGACGTCAGTGGGAAAAGACAACGGCCATACCATTTGTTCGGCAATCGTCTTCACTGTGGACGTTGTGCGCCTGAAGGACTGCTGCTACTGCTTCTAACGCGTGTGTTGGTCGTCGTCGTTTTGGAAAATTTAAAGGCACGATGGTGATGACTGAAACTCCAGAGGCCGCCGTCAAACATCAGCCAGGACATGGCGTTACCAAGCGCATGGTAGGCATCGTACCGACTACCTCGTCAGGTACAAGGCACCTTTCATTGTCCATTGCCAGCATTCTTGGGCATCGCGACGACGAACGGCATGTATACAGCTTGCCGAGTCACGGCACAGGACAGGATGACCCTATGGACCGTAACTTCGTCTCACCAACTGGAAACGAATCGAGCCGTGCCTCTATCAGTGACTCTAACGTCACTGAGTCTGAAGACAACGACGAAATGTGTGAAATGGACTGTGGCAAGGCAGATTCAACGATAGAAAGCAATGACATGAGTGAAGACCAATCGTCTGGCAAGCCGGTGGTCACGAGCGACAATCAACGCGGGACGACCGACCGACCGTCACCTCCGTCTACGGCACGCGGCGGTGGCAACGATGTCAAGCAGACGCCATCCTACACTGCCATCATTGCACAGGCAATATTGAGCTCGTCGGACAAGAAACTACCACTAGGGAACATCTATGATTACATCTCGGACAACTTCCCTGAGTTTCTCAAGAAGGGACAAGGGTGGCGCAACTGTGTGAGACACAATCTATCGCTCAGCGAGTGCTTCGTCAAAGCAGGACGAGCAAGAAACGGACGAGGCAACTACTGGGGAATTCATCCTAGGTACATCAAGAACTTCTCGAAAGGCGACTTTCGTAAGCGACGTGCAAGTCATCGACCAAGGAACAGAGACCTGACCCTGGGACTAACAGCCGATCGACTGCACTACCCTCCGTTCTTGACGCCGTTCGTACTACCGACGGTCTTACCAAGGGCAAATATTCATCGTTCGTTTTCAGTGGAGAGTATTCTGTCTCCTGAGCGAGGCGTGTCGGCATTCAACACGTACAAGCCTTGGCTTCATGGCAAGGAAGAGGCTCCAGCATTTCCCTATCGCATGCCATCACATTGCAGTCAACACGCCATGTGGATGGAGCAGAAGACGACCGTGCCACTTCATTCACACGCGCATCCCGCTCACTCTGCCTTACCACATAATCGCAGCGCACAATACACGACGAGCGAACACGCCATCCGCCAGTACGAATACTACGCCAAGATACACGACTACCCATCGCCACCATCAAATCACCAGTCGCTCAACGCAATGAAACCGGCTTGCTCGTGCCATTTGTTCTGTTGTGCAAAGCCATGATGGACATCGATCGACGAAGAATCGTTGACAAATTTACACGAAACTCTTGTCAGGGCACCCAGATGCTGAAAGCAGTAACTTAGTAATAAATAAATATTTTGTAAGCCTTACGACAAGTATAAATACACGATAAATTATAGCGCGGTTCGATGAACTATTCTTCGAGCCGATACAGAATCTAATTCATAATCACGGGGTTAATTCAGTAATGGCAAAGCATTTGTCGTACAGTTATAGTGACGTCGGCACTGCTTGCCACAGCACTTGGTTAGAAATATATCTGTACAGCGAAACATTTTTGTCTTTATGACTTTACTGCGGCGGCTCTGTACGATAATCTCAATACTGGCAGCATATTTTACAACTGGAGGCTGAAAAACACACGGGTATAAGAAACCGAAGCGACGGGAATAGATTTACTGCGAGTCCACCACGAGGGCGTTGGTCCAAAATCAGTGGCTTTAGAGTTCATTCAAACGGTGGCCCTCAAAAACCAGCCTAGATGGCTCTAATAGGCCAATGGAAACGACGACAAACTAACCGCGTAGGAATGTCTGGAACACCCGCGCGTTTACCTTGTTAATCCGACAAGAATACCCCGCGCACAATTAAACAATCTTCTATTTTCTTCAGCTCTCACGGTTGGGTGTAGGCTTCAAGAAACAACACAGTTCATCAGTTCAGATGCAAGGAAATGTCTTTGCTTATATAATGTAACATTGCGTGAAGATAAATAATCCATCTTCCATTTGACATCAAATTACTTTATGACGAAATGTGGCCTCGACTAAGCACAGTCTCAATACATCTCCCGCAGTTGTATCTCTAAATGTTTTCGAGGTCTGACTAGATGAAATATGCGGCAACTAAAACTATTGGGCTGGATTGAATTAGACATACAGAACGAAAAAACTCAGCTTGGAGGACAAGCATAAATTTATCACTTTTGGAACTATTCTTGGTATCTTCTCTAAACAGTTCCGCCCGTAGTTTGAAAGTCGCATTTTTAGTGGCTTGAAACATGATTTTAAAAATATAAAAACCCTTAGCGAGCCTGATGGGTCATTAAAACAGACTTCCTTTTTGACGAAATATCGAAACCAACATTTTCATATTCTAGCCGACTCGGGAAATCTCGCCACAATCGGTTTCCGCATAAGAGGTTTTGTTCTTAATGACTACAGCTTCAATTTAACCAGACCCTACTCGAGTAAAATAAAGACCCCACGTTTGTACGAGCTCTGTGATCGCTGTCTACGTGTTATCTAATGTGCTCTGCACTTCTGTCAGTATAGGCCTTCGATGAGACAGACGGCAATGCAGAACGAACCACTGCAGTCTAGTCCCTCTTCACAAACAATCTAACGTAAACAATAACGACGACGTGAATTTGGTTTGTAAACATGAGAACAAACAAACATCTAGGTCAGTGGAAGCAGTCTTGCTCTATAAGGTTCGGGGCGGACAGCAAATTAATGATAATAGGACTATTTTTCTAGCTGTTCGTTCGAAGCGCTGATATCGCTGGTTTTATCTGTGCCCATCTTGACGGATCCTTTAGCCAGTCACATTGACGAGCACTTGGAGGGACAGACGGAAGACATTGGACGCGATCGCCAACAACAACAACCCGTTATACCAAACGACCGCAAATTCTTATTTAACTGATTTCTATTCCCGCAACGCAGCCAGCACGTAAGTTGTAACATCTTGCCCTGACCACGGACGATATCAAGCACCATGCTAGCGGCGTGGGACAATGACGCACAGATTGACGTCTCATCGAGCGCACTCGGTGCAAACGCGCGCCACGACAATGCCCATCTACAAGGGCGTCGGCACTTGTTGCTAAGTGTCGCTTCATTCAACAACAAAGCTGGTCCAAAAGACATCAATCAGTGATGCAGTTGTTATCATGATGAATCGAACGCGGAAACGAAATTGTCTCACCGTCCAGCTGGCGGACAGACAGGCAGGCAACGCTGAGAGCGCGGGTTCACCTTACCCAGTCAACAAGTGGAGTCAATTAAAACAGAAGCAGCAAGTCACCAGCGGCTTGTTAACAATCCTTTGTTACGTCATCGCGTGCAACAGCAGCTACCTGTTGCTTCTGCACTGATTAAAAAGAAGAAGTAGAAGAAGAAGCAGGCGCAAGAGAGATAGTGGAAGCGGGTCAATGTACCACCATCGTTACCATGCGATAAGATGACCGTATGAACATCAGATGCTCACTCATGACAGATGGCGTTGCGCTGTCTAACGCAGATTCCGATGCTGAACGACCGAAGGCAAGAGGAATGAAGCAGCGCTTGGGTGGCGTACAACGAACAGACGTTTGAACGTAACGAGTCGCAACAACGCAGCGTTTACATATCGCGAGCACGAGGTTCACCATGAACACGCTGCGAAACGCCCAGAGGACAGACGGCCTCGTTGGGGACGGGCAACAGTGAATTCCTCAACGCGCTGCGTCTTTGACTCCAACAATGAAATCAAGCGAAAGGAGGCCCAAACCGTCAGGTGTTCAACACTCGTCACTGCGCATGCCCGCCATTGCAGGCCATTCACTCCATGTCAATTAATAACAATAAATGGGAAATGACGTCACAACGGGGTGTCGGGTCGTTCTTGAGCAAGCCCTTGGCAGTGCTGTCGACGCTTGTGCCATTGTCATTGTTGAGACACCAGCAGCCGTCCTTCAAGGTACAGAGCATCCTATCGGCAACAGGATGGATTATAGCGCCCCCCATTGCCATAGCCAGCTGCCACTGTGCAACAGCTTCTTGAGTCGAGAGGCCTAGGCCAGACAGCACTCGGAAACCATGCCAACGCCATCAACCACCAAGGTCAAGGAAAGGCCAACGTGAAACCTGAGCCGCATCCTCGATATGTCAAGGCAACGCCATGCCAAACTGATTTTAGTAGAAATTCTTCACAAATGAATTATAAGGAACCTCCATACACTTTGAGTTCTATTCGTGAAGGAGATATTGTCGATAAGCATGCCTCGATGGCATACCATGTTCTGATTCTCTTTGCTTAATGGAAAGTCTTCCAAGGTTTCAGCTAAAACATGTTTAACGCCTGTTGAGTCAAAATGACGCATACTGTACTGTAGACGCCACGTTTTCTCGAGGGCCAGCACAACGAACGAAGATTTTTATAGCGAGGTCAACTGGGATGTTGTCTGGAAGCATGTAGCATTTACCAAATAAAATTGACGCTCCTTGAATGCGACGACAGGAAGACCATCGTAGCCCTGGAGCCAAATTTCGGTTTACTCGACAAATCTTGAAACGAAATAATATCGTGTAAGGCAATGTTCGGTACTACTTTCTTGCGTCGAGAAGACAGAATATTATCGCGGAAAAAAATCATTCTTCGCCACGCAATATTTCATTTCGATTGATGAAATACAACACAATTTCGCTCCGTGATGAACATGAAACCCAAACTGAAAGAGCGTTATACGTGAAAACATAACAGGTCTACCAAGTGGAACCCGTAAATGGCTGACTGTGTCCTGAGCTGTCAAGGTTTTCAATTTTAATGTTATATATAGCGCACTTTTTTAGTTTGTTTTTAATCTCATGTTTCTGTACAACGTATAACCATTGGTAACTGTTATTGACACAGTTGGAAACAAGAACAAATAAAAATGATGATGATGATGAACCGGTGACGTCAAGCAAACGCCAGGTCGTCCTTCGACAAACGCTGGCGTTCGCTAGCGTCTGCGGCCTTGAGATGCGCTATAGGATTACTGTTGACCGCTTAGTGAGTGTGTTAATGAATCTTCTAAGTGCTTACCAGCCCACCCCACTTACGGCCATCACTCTGTTCATTAAAGGATTTACTCAGTGAAAACGGGGCGGCCGTCAAGCGCCAACAAGCCGTGAGCTGCCCGCAAAGTAGGCGTAAGCTCTTTCATCCCGTAACTATCCTACATTCCAAATCGAGCCAAAAAAATCCCACATGTTTCGCCATGTAACATACCACAAAACAAGTCAAGGTTTCATCGAAAACAGATTAACTGTTCCTGGTAGATAAGCACAATACGCTCTGCCCATCTGCGGCACAATCGAATTCATCGCTTCGCGGCGCGGCAAAACAACGCGTCAGAAATGTTCAATTTTGAAGAGCAAACCGTACCGTTAGACAGAGCGACAGGTTGTCGAAAGAGGGATGGGAGAATCACTCCCATGTCGTAGAGTGACGACACTAACGTTAACAAACTCTCGAGTCTCCATCCACAATAACCCTCTCAAATCTATCATCACAGGATGGTATACCAATGACGATGTCGGAATGGCCAACACATATTTTGACATGAGTCTAGGCGTAGCAAGTTTGAAACGATCAAAATTTCGAGTATTTTGACGTCATTTACGAGAAAATACCAGCACAGAGAAAACTCCCAATATAATATTATGATAAGTTATTTACCTTTATAATACAGTCTTGTCATAGTTTTTACGATAATTTAATATACAAAAACGTTTGCAAAAGGACGAATTTTAGGTATATTATACCACTGTTAAATAATTTGGAACGTTCAGGTAAAAAAATTGAATACTGGCAGGTAATTTTAGATGGAGCTATTAATTGAACGTGAGAATAAAAGAAATCAGAAGGCAAAAAAGGACGTGTACAGAGGTCGTTCTATAGGTCTTCTGTCACTGCTTGAGACACATAGCTTTTGGTAATAAAATGTGGTACAGTCCAGGTCGGCTCAGGAATTCGAATATCCAAACAAGCAAGAGCTGTCGACGATGGGGCAAGGTCTCATCAATTGACCTCAGGTTCCGTTAATAGCATGCCCTAGAAACCTCACCGTCACCTGGGCGGACTTAAACACTGGTACGCCAGATTTCTAGGCAAACAAGAGGCCAGCCATTTCCGATCCAACAAGACATCAAGCTATTTATGGATGACAGCAGCTATCCACTAACCATACAATTGAGCCGTTGCAAGCCGTCTAACCCAAGGTCTAACCGTCAAGAGCCCCTCATTCACACATTCCGTCTCAATCTAAAACCGCAACTTGTCGCCAAAATTCAACCACGGTAGAAAATCACTGAGCTCTTCCGTTCTATTATATGCGTAATGTGTAGTAAGCTTTGCGAGTACGCTTACGACAACGTCTAACAACTCTCACATTATGCTACGCCGTGTCACTTTGGCGCCGTTTGCACAGCCAGTAGACAACCAGAGAGCAATAGCAAACATGAAGCACTTTCAATATCGCCAGAAGAGTAAACGTACTTCTCAAATGGCAAATGACAATAATTACACTACGTACGTCAAATGTCAAAACAGTGTTTAACGTGTGTTGATAAAATATCGCGTGCCCTGAAGGGCAAGGACCCAACAGACGCAACCGGCAACTAGAAGCTTACGAAGATAACAGAAACCAGCCGTAACTAAAATTAAAAAAAATAAATAAAACGTCACGCTGTATATCTAAAACGAAATGTATATCTTCCTTACATTTTATTACAAGTACAGATTCAGTTCAAATTTCAATTTGACAAGATTTTTCGCTATGAAATATTTTAAAATTCTTCAGCTCCAAGGAACAATGAGTTTACGCTGAATGCAGCATGCACCAAGAGCAACAGGGGTATTGGAAAGACTACTATAGTAATCGGTCATTACATTTCCCAAATTACTCCTTATGTTTTTATTCAGTACACTCTTCATTCGAAACCAGGGTAATATTACCGATGCTCTGCAAGGGAGATTTCAGCATGATAGTGTTTCTATCTTGTTTTTAATTTTCCTAATTTTAACATCGGTCGAATTAATGTTATTTTAAAACAGCTCTACACACAACACTTTCCATTGTCTGATATTCATACTCAATAATTAGTATCGTTCCGATAGAACAATTATTACTAATATACAATTCAACTGAACTACAAGCTATTTAAATCCATTTACGTATAGTGACTTTGTAATTTCCGATTATCTGTCCACTGGTGTTCATTGGCGGCACCAGCGTAAAATATCTGGAGGGGACAAAACCAAGTTTTGGAGAATCCCTTTTCAGCAATGACCAGAGTTGATTGGAATTACAGCTGGGGGTGTTTTTTGCACTGTTAGGCGGGTGCAGGGAAGCGCACTGGTGAGGCTGAGGGGTGAAGCCCCGAAAATTTTCGACAATAACCCTCACAATTTTGAAATTTTCATCTGGATGACAGTTTCAAACATTATTGCTTCTCTCACGTCTCCTTCAATATGCTAAACAATAGTTTACGGGGTGTAATTACGACGCCTCCAAAATCCCCTCCCCTATGGCGAGTTTGGAAACTTTAACTGGGGGACGCGTCCCCTCCAGTTCACCCCCTGGGGCCGCCTCTGCTGGTTTCCATTTCCGTCTGTAATTAACCGTACCGCGTAGAAAGCAACAACTGTGAACTCATGTTTTTATCCTTTATTTTTAATCTTAGAGCAAAAATCACTGTTATAATCCAATATGCTTTAATTAATGGAAAAACTGAACATTAGAGTCCATGAAATATTCTAATAAATTTACCTTGACATGAGATTCACGGCAAATTTCACATCGCTTTTGTACAAAAGTGTAAGAAGTCAAAGTCGAATCACGTTTAACATCCATGTGAAGATATCAGGAACTATAATCAATGTTGTTATCGTTTCAGGACGGTTTTTTCAGAACGATAACAATCGCTTATATCTTTCTTGATTTGAGAAAGATTTTCTTGGAAATAATTAACGTTTTTGCTGTGTATTACAAGAAATGTAATAGCAACACATTTCGCTGGGCCAAATTAGTTTATCACCATTAATATTATTTTATTGAGAATATTTATTCAACTTTTGTTACGCCATAAGACTAGTGTTTTTAATTTCATCAGAAATAGCTCCGTTCTTAACTAAAATAATTAATTTAGATTTGAGAAGGATACGTGTTCAGCTCATACGAAGATTAACTTAAAAGACGTTACTGCACCCTCATGGTTGATGTCAACATATCATTTGGCGCACTTACATCTAATGCACACTGAGTCAACTGTTTGAAATGGACGCCCATACAGCAATTACACAACTCAATCCGCTTTCAAGAGGTTTACAAAGCAATAGTCACCTGAATGTGTTTCCGTTGATTTAACACATATCATACCCTCCCACGCCGCAACAAACACACGGACGTCTTAGGTTTCTACGCTTGACCCAGTTGAATTGTTTAACGCGCGTTGCTGGGGTCGTGCAAAGACTACACGGACTAAATTTGGAACAGGTCATAATCCCGCATGCCATCTATATGAAACAGATTACCAGCTGTGCTCAAGACAAGTTACGCGTCAAGCATATAACACGAGTGAAGAAACATCTGATCAATTGTTAGATACACCCTTCCTGAATATGACTATCCATGCGAACGTATCTCTCATTGAGATTATAAACATATCATATAGACACATACAGAATGACAGATATTATTTCTGCTTGGTTGACAATCCGACGAAAGAATGATAACCATGTAGTAACATGCCAAATGAAATCCGAGTTTGAGGGTCCAGCACGTACAAAAGAAGGCCTGGATAAAGCTTAGCAACGGACTTTGTGGCTCTTAACGCGTTCTTTTATGACGTCAAGTAGACCAGGACAAAGCCTCCCCTCGGGGTCTTGCCAAGGGTACATTAGGAATATGGATTATTACCATTCTTGGCGTTGACAAATATGGCGGCGAGAACACGTCAAAAATCCGTCGTCAGCCCCGATGTAGCAAAAGAAATGATCTACAGTCAAACCTGCCTTAGCGGCCACCTCTGTAGAGCAACCACCTGTGAATAAAGTCCACTCTACATAATCCCAAATTGACATTTTCTACAGAAGTCAACCTAGGCAGAAAAGCCACCTGTCTATAAGGTCTTTTTTCAGGTACCAAAGGTGACCGTTATAGACAGGTTTCACTGTATATAGCACGTTGCAGGAACGGCGACGTATAAATATTTTGTCTACAGTGAAACTGAGCTTTCTGCAGCTGCAGCCGATTTAAGCAATCCCCTGTCTCAACAGACCACACCTTTAAGCGGTCACTTTTATGACAATACACGCCACCTTTCTTAAACGACCACCTGTGTATAAAGACCATCGCAGTTCTTTGGGTGGTCGGGTAAGACGGATTTAACTCTAAATAATGACCTTACTGAAACATCATTTCTTGAACGTAAACTTTGTACGCTACACTTAACAGATCAATGATCACGTGGTACAAACCTCGATTTCAGTGATGACCTTTGGCAACGAGATTGGTACTCCTTCGTCATCGCAGGCAATGTAAGTGAAGTAGGCACTTTCGATATGACGTGGCTTCCCTCCGACGGTGTATGCCTCCACTCTGGCGCCAACTTCCATGCTAGACAACATACAGATCTTCTCACGTTAAAGCCAAAGATTTAATACATACATACGTCAAAGCCAGTTACAGGAGCATACATCCCCATAAGCCCCCGTCGGGGAATCAGGGATAATTTAAATTGTCATTAATTAAACCTCTTTGCAGGCGTATACAGTAGTATATTGATTTAGCCATCAGGAATTAATGTTTTCAATTACATGGAAGATGATGATGATCATTTTGCAAATATGGTTTATTTCACTTTCGAATGGAATTTGAAGACTTTCAAACAATTCGCAAAAAGTCCTAATTCCATACTCGCGTCAGCAAACGTGTTAACTATCAGGATTACTGTGAGCTCATAGCCCTCAATCGCGATAAGACTATTGCAGCCATAGCGGCCATCTCTATAGAGCAGCCACCTGTGTATAAAGGCCATTATTCATGACCCCAAAATGACAATTTCTATAGAAATCATCCTGGACAGAAAGGCCACCTGTCTATAAAGGTCATTTTCCTCAAGTTCCAAAGGTGACCATTATAGACAGGTTTTACTGTATAAGTTATTGTGAAATGATTGCTTTCTAAGACAGTTAAACTTGAAAATGACAAGAAACATGCTAAAGGGAACAACATTGTCTCGTCTGCATGTACGTGCCTCGAATGTCACGTCAAATAACTGCAACATGGTCACGGTACATAAACATGACCCACAAACTCAAGAGTACGTATACGTGACTGGAAACTACAAGAGCGTACAAGTACAGTGAATATAATGGACATTCACGGAATTTCATCGGATGATTAAAGTGCAAACGCACGTGCCTCGTTCATTTAATTTCACAGCAGGTTATTGGCATGATCGATCAAACAGTCTAAAATCTCATCAAACATTTCCTAAACCTGGCTATAGACACCAATGTCCATTGCAACAATTTATTCTGACTTCAGCATATCATCCAAAGGCAATCAATTAATTAATCAGATATTTTATATAATTATGTCATCTCGTATTCTACTGTAAAGATACAGTTACCATTACAGATGTGTGTTACAGAATCCTGCGTATAAAAATATGTGTTAAAAACTTTTAAAAGAAGGGAAGGCATGTTAACTAAAATCGAAACAACTTGACAATCCCAAATTGAAGCGATGACAAAATGAGTTTTTTAATGACAACGACCCGCGCACGTGCCTAATAAATGTGCCTAATAAACGTGAACAATAAACGTGCCTAATAAACGTGCCTAAAACGTGCCAACTAAACGTGCCCTTAATAAAAAACACTTCATTGAATGGAATGGCTTTGCTTGTTTCGAGAGATGACAAAAACAAATCCTCAACATCTCGTAAACCTCTTATGAATTGTCGCATTTTACAACGCACCTCTTATGGAAAGTATTGTTGACCATTGACGTGATCATGATCCTGTCACCAACGTGTGAAGGACCGCGAAAGACGACCTCGTCCACGGCGATTAACGAGGCTTGCCTGCAACAGAGGCGCCTGTCGCGAGAGAGAGATTAGCAGTATGTAACAAATAAATACAAAAAACGTGTTATCAATAGCAGTCGCCTCTACGTAAACGAGAGGAACAGCCTGAGATAGGCAATGGTAGATTCCGGTTAATATCTCGCAATGTTACCGGACTAAGTGACTATCCACTTTAAAAAATCCGATTATTTGAAAGCCACATCGAACGGAATCCGATAAACAGGATTCAACTATAGATGACCTCATTTTCGATGAACTATCTCAAAACATAATTCAGAAGGTAAGAGGTACGGCTTGTCTTGCCTGGTGTGCGACCGATTACGTCGATTGGAAGGGTCACACGCTGTATTTATATATAATGAATTAAAATAATCTATAATACAGTCAAACCTGTATTAGCGGTCACCTCTATAGAGCAGCCACCTGCCTAAATGTCAGTCTTCATAACCCCAAAATGTCAGTTTCTATAAAAATCAACCTGGACAGAAGGCCATCTGTCTATAAAGGTCATTTTCCTCAGGTCCCAAAGGTACCGTTGTAGACAGGTTTCACTGTAACATATAATAACAATATACTGTACATATCACTCGTCAGGCACATAGGAAGAGAAATTTATCAGCACCTTGCGGAAATTGATGCCGTTGCCTCCATCCACGCCATCAACTGCAATAAAGGTGAACAGTCATATCAAACGTTTCACCTGGCTGAAATATTTGAAGAGAGATGTTGCTTGGAATAACTTATTTGGATTTTGAGCAACCATTCTGCATACATCCAATACCATTTCCAAGTTAAAATAATAAAAAATGATAAGCTTTACAGTTTTAACTTCTCACAAGTAGATTCTCATTTTGTATTCATTTCAACTTGAAAATGGAATGCCGAAACGCTGCTCCACAAAACATCGTTGCAAATGACATTTTCTTGTCTAATATACTTTTTTAATCAAAATTCCATTTCCCAATAAGTTAACCAGAAACACGCGACGTCGTAATGAGACGCATCTGTGACGTTACAGAACGTGACAACGAAACATCGTGTCTATGCTGGGTTAATCGCCTCAGGTTTGAGAAAGAACGATATAATTACTGCAAACTGGTATCTATTTTCCAAACGAAACATAACGATTTCCACAAACATCTTCCCAAGTATAATTAAAATTGCGAAAGAAAATCGCCGAACAAAATCTGAAGACTGCTTTCAAAGACTCAGTCTTACTTGATCATTTTAAAAGAATGTTCTTGTTCAGAATAATCAAATATTTTGTAGCTGACAGTTGATGCCTTTAGCATCCAAGAATAATTACACATTTTCCAAATCCTTTTCATCTAAGGATGATCTTCACAGGAGCACATTATAAAGCTACGTGGAAGTCAACCGCATTGGAATTCATTGCAACAAAGTCTTTCTTAAGTCCACATTGCTTCAAATTGTACGCCAGCGATCATCATCATGGTATTACAACGCTTACACCATGGCGGCGTGGCGATAATCCTGGCCTACAGATATCTGACGATCTTTAAAGACTCACTTAACCCATGTGCTTAACCTACACGCCACAGTCGTAGATGGTCTTGTGACGCGCGCGCATGCCCCACAGACAATCCCACTACGAAGGAAAGCCATGGCAACCCCATCGAGCGGAAGGATGAAATAGACTTGCAACGACTTAGCCCAGGGGACTTAGCCTGGGTTTTTACATCGCAAGCCGTAACAGCATGCACGTAGCGTATTGCAATCCGTATGCCATAGCGACTATAGAGGAAGCATGGCTGCCAACCAGGCGTTCCGTGTTCGACAGCTCGACATCCGTCCAGCCGACACATTGATTCGCTGTGTCTATGTAAATTGTTGAGGACCACAAGAGAGATAAGCCATCGTCCCCCTTCGTGAAGTAGCGACATCTTTACTTTGTACTCTTTAACATTATACAATACATGGTTAATCTACTAACTAGCAAACACGTACATACATGTATTAAACTAATGAAGAATCAGTCTCTTTCTTGGATGAATAATCAACTTTCAAAAATAAGACCTGAGTCTTTGCAAGAGCTATAGATGTCTCCATATTTGGTGTCCTAAATGGTTGGCAGCATGGAAAAGCATTATATATTATATTATAATATAATATATATATATATAACTATTGTACTTAAAAATTACAATATGTTCCAGGGAATTAGGATCTTCGAAGTTCTTGAACAGAAATTAAAGAATAAAGACTGCTTGGGACACCATGCAATTTGCTGCATGCAACATAATCTAGTAGGCTCTGAAGGTACCGCGTCCTTGTCGTGGAGCTGGGGCGGTCGGAGCCCCGTTCTACAGGGGTGATGGCGAAATGGACTTCGGGCAACTGGGTCCTCGCACAAACGGTACCATGTAACTGGAGGAGTGTCTGCGCTTCTCCAGCTTCACTCTCCAAATGGTTTAAGGCAGCTTCACACGGTGCAATTTGCTGCATGCAATGCAATCTGTAAATAGCTAATTTGCTTTACTTCTTAGTCCTACTCTCAATGGAAACCATCAAAGGTGATAACCCAGTACTGTACAATCTGTACTGGTGTAAATCTACTACATATAGCTGCATCATGATGCTTAAATGATGGTATAAGATTAACATTGCATGCAATACATTGCATCGTGTCAAATCACATTGATTGAGTTTTATTCAAAATCGGATATGTTGAAACAATACAAGTTCAGAAATAAATAACTAAAATTTATACTAACGTGCAAACACAATTAAAATTTAAAATCCCATTCAGCATTTTGTTGTATGGCAAAGTTTCTAAAACAGAAGCAGGGTTTCCTCTCTGAGCAGCCACGTTTAAGCGCTGTATCAAGAAAGATCTTGACCTGGGTCCGCCCGTGGCTTTTGCGAGCGTTTTGCTCAAGGTTAAAATGAAATTCGCAGCAACTTCAACGAAGCACTGCATCAAAACTGGTTCCAAGCTTGAAAACGTAATCCTTGATGTCAATTAATATAGACCCAAATGTTGAACACAAATATTTGTCCGCGCTGCAAATCAAATGTAGTTCAAAATATCAAATGTAATTTAATATCGGCATGGATGAAAAATTTAAACACAGCAACACCCTTTAAGACTCGAGTCACTTTGGAAAAAGAAACGTATTCGCGGCTATTTTCCGCGTATATCCTACATGCATTACACATCGTTTCAGAGGGGGCGCCAGAAAATTTCAGACGAGGGGCGAGGCTTCCCCAACAGGGGGGCTAACCAAACAGCGTAAATTTCTATAAAATGCGTAAACATTGAAATCAGTACCAAATTCGCATTTCTGAGCCTCGTAATACGCCGCAATTAGCTCGTCATCTCGATTTATCCATCACGATGGCTGGTTTAAACGGAATTGTGGAAGAGATTGCCACAAGTGCGAGCATAATTTCCCCGACAGAGCAGCTGCAGATTCCCCGATGGGGGGATAGGTTTCTCCGACGGGGGGCTACAGCCCCCATGAGCTCCACATTGGCGCCACCACTGCATCGTTTCTATTTCGATTAACACATGCATCAAATTTAAGCAATGCAACGTGTATTTTACTCATTTCTCATGTCGATCCGATCATGTCGTCACTAGAACAATGATGTTGTTCCATTGGTGCACATAATCTTGAGTAGCAAATCCATTTCAGGTCGCACAGAATCACCTCTACTCTTTCCGGCATTAGATAGGATTATTCGCTACAGTTGAATTCCAACAAGGCTTTTCAAACGCGTGACGGCATTACAAGACAATGAGCTGAAGTTAGTTTTTCTCAATCGGTTAAGGATCATTTTGATCCGGATTGAATAGATCGTCGGTCAGAGCGTTTCCGTTGCATTGTCCGGAAAAACTGCCACACCCGACACTGGCAGCTCAAAGCCCTTTTTAACACGATCTCGATCCTGTTTTAAGACATCCGGATCGAAAATGTTGCGTAAGAAATGCGGACAGAGATTTACGGTGAAATGGATACACATAAATCATCAAACAATGCCAACGTGGGCCACGCGGCGTTTCGCGTCTCACAAAATAATTATGTCAACCATGTGGATTTTTAATGTACAATGAAATCCGAATAATCTGCTTCCGCTTGCATTTGACATTTCAGAGCTACCAAAGATAGAGTCACTCGATCCTAATAACCTCCCGGGGCGCGGTTCCATTGTAGGGTCTGTTGGAAATGCAGCCTATAAACTGTCTATCTTTTGTTATTGTTTGCAACCTCGTAATCATTGTTTGTCC
>OFHS01000383.1:0-27056 GCA_900245855.1 Calvadosia cruxmelitensis
ATAATAATAATAATAATAAAAATAATTATAATAGTAAGATAAAATAATAATTATTATTAAACGTTTTTGCAATAAATATAATCAACTTTGTATACACGTCTGTCAACCGTTTAGTGCAAATGCGTTTATCCAACACCTTCTATTTGTGTATTGTTTGGATATTTCATTTTTATCCAAATATATGTCCAGGTACTTGCTGCTTGACGAGCATTCTGTTGATGGTTATTATTTTGTTAATTTAAGGGAGAGGATGTTTGGGTGTGATCTTGGAGAGCATTTGAACAAAACAGGTGTAAGAGGTGAGGGTTCAATCAAATTCTGACTGATGACATGACTTGATAGCCTACGCGTATGGTGCTGTGTGATTCATATATTTACCATTAACGTCGGTTCGTCTTTTAGTGCCTCTGGTGCTCAAGATGTGTTCAAGGGTTATAGAGAAGCATGGCATTGTAGATGGCATTTATCGGCTGTCTGGCATCACATCCAACATGCAGAAGCTCAGGTTGGTCACCACCGTGTGCACTATGCTTATTTATGCAATGATAAATTGGCCTTTTGATAGTTGCCTTCAATAACCAACATTGACTTTGTTTTATTTTTGCTTGAATGTTTGCTTAAATATGAAAGGGCAATTTATGACCACTGTGAACTTTGTGCTGGCACCAATATGATAGATAAATAATACAATACCAGTGGTCATAAATCGTGACATCTCCATACATCGCCACCTGTTTGCTTATATGGCTCTCAGTTTTGTGGGAATCCATCGAAATTTCCTTTATCGCGGTTTACCTGCCTTTTGAAGCCACCTTTCCGTCAGTTCCAAATTTGTTTTATTCCAGCTGTCAATGGTGACCCTTATAGACAGGCGTGATGATGATGCAATTATTTATTCTCATATCCTACTACGTACATCATGTTAGGCTTGTCTTTATGACAAGTCATTGATGACTATCAGCTGTCACATTGTCTGTCTAATGTCTTTTTTTCTCTTTAGAGTTGCTTTTGACAATGATGAACTGCCGAATCTGTCGGACTCACGATTCTTGAATGACATTCATTGCATATCATCGCTGTTGAAGACATATTTCAGGTAACGATTTTAATCCTTTAATTTGGCACTCTGTTTTGATGCCTTGTGTTCTATCATTCTTTCTCTTTTTACTCTGATTTACTTTCCATAATCTTAGATCAGTTTTCAGTCAGATGAACCAGCTCTTGTAAATATTATTAATTAATTGCAAATAGATTAATAGTTTCAATTAAAAGCAGAAATGCTAAGTGCTTACTCAAAGGAAGATGATTCGCTTTGCTTGCTAGAATGGAATACAGTCAAATCTGTATTAGGAGGCCACATTTATTGAGCACCCACTATTCGTAACCTCAAAATGACACTTTCTATAGAAATCAACCTGGACAGAAAGGCCACCTGCCTATAAAGGTAATTTTCCTCAGGTCCCAAAGGTAACCATTGTAGACAGGTTTCACTGTAAGTGAATGATTTGACCGAGACATGACACAGGCAGAATAAGTGTGACTGCAAACACAGCCAAACCTGTCTTGAGCAACCACCCAATGGACCGATAAGGAGTGGTCTCATAACACAGGTGGTCGCGTGTAGTGACTGGCATAGTTGGTCGTCGAGAGATCATTAAGATATGGGGCACTTACATTCACTGTTGAATGATCATCCTGACTTTGTTCTCTTGTCAGGGAACTTCCCAATCCATTAATGACCTATGAGCTGTACGACAAATTTGTGGTGAGTATTAGCCATGATGCCGATACTGATATCTGATGATGCATCATGTGTTCCAGAAGATTGTTAGCCGACGCCCGCTTCACTGTCGTTGTGTGGTTGAATGCCTACAGCATAGGGTCAAGCCAAATACTGTGCCCATCTATGTAGAGTGTCTGTCGGCATGTAATGATCATACCAATTGCCCTAGACATCATTTCTATATGGATTAAAATGAACGTTAAGCTCACTTGGCGATAGATACCTCTGATATTTTGCCAACGGACTGATTTGTAAAGTCATCTGGGCTTCAGGACAGGTTAATATTTCCATGGAGAAACATTTAATCTCAAAACGTATAGACTGTGTACTGTTCCCAGGCATCTGGACGAATTAGTGCCCAGGCCACAATAGCTGCTTGTCGGCTGCTATAGACACATGGTCCACGGATTGTCAAATGTATATATCTTCAAAAATATGTGTAAAAGCTATCTATTTACACTATAATGTAGAAATTAATAAATCATTTTGTGAATAGTTTTTCAATTTGGTACATTGTGGTATAGAACATCCTTTTAGTGTGTAGTAACCATGACGCTGATCTACCTCATACGATGATGACATTTCAATGGTATGATATCTTATCCAGGTGGCAATGTCTAAAGAAGATGACACAGAGAGAACAGTTTCATTTCATCACGTTATACAACGACTGCCGCCACCTCATTATCGGTAAGTTACTGACCACGTTATACATTGATCGTGCTCAACTGCTCACCCACCAATGTGTGTGTTCCATGTCACTGAGTGTCCTGAAGGGTGCTTGCGCGGTGTTCTATGCGATGTATTGCACGAGACTCCCCTTGTTTGTTTCACAGCACTTTGGAGTATTTGCTAAAGCATCTGAGCATGGTTGCGCGCCATTCTTCGCAGACGAACATGAACGAAAAGAACCTTGCTATCGTCTGGGCACCCAATCTCTTGAGGTGAGACTTCCTTGTGTTTTGCTTACGCCAAGATCACTCTCTGTCGACTCACATTATTTTGGAATCCATGGATAGAAAGTAGAAACGTTTTGCGATATCTGTAACAGTTGGCCAAGTATCAGATCATTAGATCACCTGTATTAGTGGTCACCTCTGTAGAGCAGTCACCTGTGTATAAAGGCCACCTGTCTATAAAGGTCATTTTTCTTAGTTCCAAAACGTGACCATTATAGGCAGGTTTCACTGTAGATTGATTGTAGATGGATTTCTCGATCCTTGGACCTTGACGATACATCCTGGTTGTCACTTGTCATTCGTAATTAATGTCGTTCTCTATTTTTATTGTTTGTCCTTTTCCCCACAGGCCTAACCTTGAGGAATTTGGTACGGCTGCGCTCGCTGCCATTCGTACGCAGGCGATAATTGTGGAATATCTGTTGAAGAACGTCGATGTTTTCTTCGACACGAACCTTGCCTCGTCGACGATCGCTTTCTATCCTGAGATCGCGAGCAACGGCAAAAGGATCGACAATCCAGGTGCGTTGATCAACACTCAAATACACTGCTGCTGGATCCGGTTCGCTTGATATCCAGGGTATCGTACTTTTCCGGATTAAGTGAAATTTCGAAATGCAGACAATACAAACAAAAAAGACAGTTGGTTTCTGGATTAAGTTTAAATATCGTGTGAATCCAATTGACTGGTGCTAATGTAGCATACTGTAAAATAGGAAGAAGGTGGAATGCAGAGGCTGCTCCGTGCTTCTGGATTTGTGGCTGTTTTTGCAATTTCATCTAACGGGTCCTCTTTGATTTCCCCTTTGAAGGCGTTGCTGTGAATGTGACGAATGGAAGGGACACCGCACCGCACCCTAAGCTCATATCACTTCACGAGGCCAGACAACGAGCGTTGAGAAAGGAAGACATCCAAGTTGTCCCAGGCACTGTTACTGATTTGCTGTCTGAAGAACGGAACGAAACCAAAGGCAACTTAGGTGAGGCATACTCAAATGTGATCGCGATTGAATAATTGCAAGAAGACTTCACGCATTGCCACTGCTCGTCTGTAAAACATTCACGTGTCCACGGTGCTCGCTAGATCTAGAGCTATGTTCAAATCCTAAGACTATACTGATAGTCAATGCAGATGGGTTGAACCTCGCTTGACCACGCAATTAGGGACCAACCATAAGCGGTCACTTTCTACAGGTGGTCTCTGTGATCTGTTGGAAACATTAGCTACCTTTGAGACCATAGGAAACTGACCTTGATGGACGATCTATCTTTACACAGATCATTTGCAGTGAACCACTGAACCTTGTCTATGATGGTCACCTCTGGGACCTGAGAAAAATGACCGTTACAGACAGGTGGCCTTTCTGTCCAGGTTGATTTCTATACAAAGTGTCACTTTTGGGTTATGAAGTGGCATTTATACACAGGTGGCTGCTCTGTAGAGGTGGCTGCTAATACAGACTTGCTTGTAGAATGGCATTGTTTGTTGCTTGTTCATTTTGCCTTGCTAATATTTGACCATGTGTCTGTATGCCCATTTCAGTGCCTCAGTACCATGATCAATTCGTTGCTCAACCGACGCAGCCAGTGACGAAGCCAGTCTCGCCTGGGCCTAACCTCGTATCGCTTGAAGAAGCGAGAGCCCGCACAAGAACGAGGAGCATCGTGCTGTCGTCGCGAAAGGGCTCCGTCGACCTTGCCGAACTACGAAATAAGAGCGCGTCTGCTGGCGGCCGATACGCACCACCGCCGACAAAACGACGCACTTGGAAGTCGCTGTTCTCGCGGAAAAACGCCGACGACGAGGTCATGGGTGTCAACGACAACGAGAATGCGGTGGTATCAACGTACCGTCGCCGCGACAATGGTGACATTCTGTCGCTGTCTCATTCCAGTACTCTACAAGACAGCGGCGTTTGGCGTCTACGGCATGACGCTGACTCGCAAACAGACGGCGTAGCAACGATGCCCGGCAATCTTCTGCAGCGCACTCACTCGTCGCCTGCGGGATCACCGTCTGGCAACCTGCGTTCACCGTTCACTCGCCAGGAAGTGTTCCGCACGAGTGGGCGTGGCACCAAACGATCACCCAAGGTGGATAGCATCTCGAGCGACGGCAGTTCAATATCATCATCGTCGTCCTCGTCGTGCGTGACGCCACCACCACTCCGTCGAATGCAAGAACGCATCAACACTGCAGAGAGACCGAACTCAACGCCAGGACAGAGTCGGCGATTTGACCGACTGGCGGAACTCTTAAAGGAGAACGGCAAGTCGATCGACTCCAGCGACGATGAGCCACCGTCCCCTGATACTCCTGCGGCACAGCCGTTCGTTGACAAAACTAACGTTGCCACTGACGACGAGGAACAACCTCCCGTTGACTCGCGCGGGGGCTCGGATGATGTTGCTGAACATTTACCTGCTCTGAGTTCAGTTGACCAGCAAGAGAAAATCACGCACGGGACAACCAACGACTCAACTTCAGTTCGCGATGCCCTCTTACTCCGCGGTCAGCGGGATGTCGAACTGCTTGAACGAGATAACGACGAAGATAATGATGACTCACCGTCGGCCTCGTCTTCAGCTAAATCATCCTCTCTTTCATTGAAACATCGTCCCGACAATAATAACGAGGCCTTCGACTGGCTACCCGTCATGCAACGCTCATTGAATGAATGCAAAACGACCAACGACGAGCGAGAAGTTAGCGAAACAAAATCAGAGTCATTTCCTTTTCCCATCGAATACGTCACGGAAACGGCGATCCTGGACGACTTCTCGGAGGAAGAAGATAGCGCTGACGATTTCCCTCGGCCACCGTCGTTTTACGACAATCGAAGACCGTCCTTTTACGATAACCTCGATTGAGTAATAACCTCGATTGAGTAGCTCGTGATTGAATTGTGCCTATTGACATAAAAGCAGCGACATTGGTCGATGTTCGACTTGATTTGCTGCACATGCGCGTCGGGGTTCATCGTGCGTGTACATTATGAAGATAATATGAATTGTTCGTTGTGGTTAATCTTGTAGTTACGACAATGTAATTAAAACTATGTTCACAGTATGCATTCACAGACACATACACACACGCGGGGCTTTGTAAGTCAAGTGGCTATATATTTATACAGACGATGATGGAGACAATAAATTTATGGACAAACAATTAATCTGATGCTATTCTTGTTTGAAATGAATGCAATGACGTTGATGAAGACACGCTGTAGGCTTTCATCCAAGTTAAAGTGTCCACTGTTTCAGGGCATAGTGCAGGCCATCCCACTTTCATCTGTGGAATGGAATGAGCGATACGTTTGGCTTTTCGAATATTTACTGAGTGTGCAATGGTGCCCTCTAGAGAGAGGAGCAGGTCGAGTCTGGGTTGTAAATGTGAAATCATACAGTGAAACCTGTCTTTCAAGGTCACCACTGAGACTTGAGAAAATGGCCTTTCTGTCCAGGTTAATTTCTTTGGAGAACCATTTTGAGGTTTTGAAAGAGTGGCCTTTATACACAGGTAGCTGCTCTATAGAGGTGGCCGCTAATACAGGTTTGACTGTATGCATTTTGCAGAATATCCGAAGTGAACATCGTAATCTGAAGCTAGCAAAACTGTAAAATAGCGCACTGTTCAATTTGTTCACCATCTCTCTGTCCATGCATGAAGCTATCGATGGGTTCGGCTGCTGACATTTTCCAGCTCGCTTTCATCTTCGATCTCACCCTCGTAGCGAACCAAATATCAAACGAGGCGCCAGCGTGCTGGTCATCATGACGTCATTATTGCGTTGAATCACATCATTGACTTTTCAGTAGATCATATTAGAGTTGAATGGATTGCGTTAGAACTTACAAGGAAATGACCCTGACGCCGCAAAGTCACCTGCTGGTTAAGCATGCTCAAACAACAACTGCCGCTGACTTCGGTCCTGTTATGACGCGTCTCCGTGAGAAGCCACGGCTCATGTCCCCAACGCGGCGCCAAAATCCCCAACCACCCGGTCTTGTCTATCAATCCCCAATGCATTGCAACTCCCAGGTGAGGTCACCCGCCGTGATATGTTCTCAAAAGCACAATAATTTAATTTTTCATTCAAGACTCAAAATGTACGCCTTCGTTATTTGCAAAACTCGAGAGACCATAAATTTGTTTTATTACTACTAATTTGTGATAATAATGTCGTGTCTCTCATGGGTCCTGAAGTCACACGAGGACATAAGATTTAAGGAGTTGCGTCGATACTGTACTATCAAGACTAATTATAATTATTCGATTTTGACGCAATTGGCTTTGATCTATTATCCAGTTATTCAAATTAAATTGAAGAAAAATCATTTAGCTTGCCAATGATGGCGAAATGTGACAACGCAAGCTGATTGGCCAGCAAAGACAATGTTGACATAAGTTTACAGAATAGCATTAATTTTGTCTATTTCGTAAAGTGAATAGATTAAACGTCAAGTATGCTGAGGTATCGTGGCATCTACAATATGAAGGGTTTTCAGAAGCAAGAATAGAATATATTTCGGAAACAACATAGCATTATAACGACATTTCCAGTATTATGAGTCTACAATGCAATAAAATCGCAGTCACGTTCTGCCTAACAAATTTAAATGCTAAAAAATAAAAATAAATTAACTTATGTCACTTACAAATTAAAAATTTCTTGCAAGCTTTCCCCAGCACTGAATGTGCCAAGAATTCTTGTAGCATTACACCTCTGTATTACGATGCTTAATCTGAATAAAGTAAGCCCTTGACCTTGTTTCTCCTGTGACGTCGATAATTTTAAGGGTTTTAATCGGGTAATAAACAATGCCATGGAGTCTAGATCATTAAAATTATGTTCCTTGTTTGCACTTTAGTATTTGGCTATTTGGAACCACGAATCAACAGCCAGACAGACAAGAATTCGATTCCCTGAGCTAACGAAGCATCTTGGTATGCATTAGCCTGCGTGCAGAATCACAGATTTGTTTCTTTGGTAAACTGTAGAGCTTTCACTGTAAGTTATTGACGTGCTAATTAAAATTGCAAATTTGTGATTAATAGACAATGTAAATTAATTTTATATAATTGTGTTGATCTACTATTTCAAATGTACAGTGACGATATAACTTGGTCGATTTTCCAGATTGCATTTTAATCCAAGTTCTTTGGTTTGGGTTCTAAAGTATTCCATACGCTGCACTATTTTTTCATTTGGATAATTGCTGCACTAATTAATTTGGATGAGTTCATGGCGTCTTTGCTTTCTTCTAATGATTTCTCACAGGTTTGTTGATTGCCTGAGATTATGTTTTCTTTCTTTAGGAATAAAATCAAAAATGTTATTGTATTCTTTGCGGAATTATAGCCTTATCGTTTCAAACTGAAACTAACCAAGCGCAATCCAGATGCATGTTCAACTGTTGAGATTAAGTGGTTTCCGATTGAGCAACATGGAATGACAGCCAAAATCAGCGAGGAAATTGACAATTACGAAGATAACATGATTCAATGCATTCCATAACAAAGACGTCTCTATGGGCCTTATGCATGGACCGGGACTAAAGCGTAGTCCAGGACCAAATCACTAAAATCTGTATATGGGACTTGAGATTTAGTCCTGGACTACGCTTTAGTCCCGGTCCATGAACAAGCCCCTGGTCTATTCCTGGTTATAGTCTTACTTGGTTCTGCGATGATTCATCTGATTTCATATAGGCATGGTCAACTTCAGCTGTGGTAAACTGAATAGTACGTCCCCATGGGAAATGACAAGTAAGCAATTAATGATTATATGATATTAATTTTCAAATCATTCCAATCCGCACTCTTCCGAATGATGAAACCAGACTATCTATGACCAACTTTAAATGATTTATTATTTGAAAAATCATGTTGATAAATAAAATGGATTACAAGTTATTGCCTCAAAAGTTATTGCCTCAAAAGTTATTGCCTAATTTACACGGCTGCTTGTTTATTAAAATGCCAAATCTACTTTATGATGCATAAACAATTAAATACTTAAATATACATAAAAATCTCATCTAATTTAAACGAGCGTTGTCCTTCTGCGTCGCTGTCGTTGACACCCATGAAGCTAGGGCGTTTCCTCTCTGTGCTGGATGGCATCGCTTAATGGAACATTATTCTTTATAAAAACAGAAAAAGCTCTAGAAAGGAAGATTTCCGTCTCATTAGCAACAACCGATCAATTGTAGTTGTTTTACGATGTATTTGTTTATTAGTTAGTTTGTTTGTTTGTTTGTTTGTTCAATTTTATTCACAACAGAGATGATACAATCAGAAAAATAAATACAAGGTTACAGAATGATAATGTGAATATGGCAAATAATGGCTGTTCACACCATTTACCTAAAGCCAAATTATAAAACATTTACAGAATTTAGAGAGAAATTTAGTGTAAAATCATATTCATATAGAGCATGGTTTAACCAACTAAAATAGGACATTTAGAATAGTAATTATAGGTAACGTTTAGGTCCACGCTCAGATAATTTTATTGAGTAATTTTTAAAATAGTTCTAGACAAGTTTTATCATATAAAGCATCAATTTTCATTAAAAAATTTATATATCCGACAGAATTACGATTTCCCTTTATCGCCTTTTTGTTTACTTAGGGAAGCCACCGCAATCGGTTTACGGCCTACAGTCGACTAGTCGTTGCAGCTACCAAGATCCAGCCTCGTATCAGGGCCTCGTTGGATTTCGAGACAAACTTAGAGCGACGAGTTGTCGTCCTGTACCACAACCAGCGAATGGAATAGGTAAACAGTAGTTCACCCTTGGTATTAAATGGAATTAATTTATCTCTTGTATGTTGGAATTAGATTTGACGACGGCTTAGCATTGCAAATGTCAGACACGACGCAAGGGTGAACAACCACGACCATGGGATCTCAACAAAACATTTCACATTGACATTTTGTCTTTTGTATAATTTAAAGTCCAGATTATGAAGTCTGTTCAGTTCTTTATCTTTCTATTTCAGTTCCAAACGTATTTTCGAAGAAGTATTTCAAACGCGTCTCAGACACAAAAGGCACAGCTTTTCCTCCGCTATGTAGTGACAAATGCTAACTGTTTTGAAAGAACAAAATATATTGAACAACTTTTGATTAGTGTAACCGCATTGAACCATATTTAATGTCGGGGAAAATTAAATGCATTGATACTGAAATTGTTCTTGTAATCACTGTGTAAAGAGGCTTACGTTATCTGATGAATGCGGCTTATTTTCCCGCTTTGTTGAAAATGATTTGGTTTCGCTCGATCGGTTGAATCGGAATGTCTCACGCGAGTCTTTAGAATAAGCAGATCTGTGACATCATAATCGCTCCAAATCGCACGTGTCTTGCTAGTTGAAGGTGGGATAGGCTTCTACCTGGGCTGTTTCCGCCCCTAACTATATAGCTTACAAAGGCTCTACCAATAACCGTCATCTGTTCTGAATGTGAAATAACGAATGATGTACATTACTGCGTGATATGATTCTATAAAGAACAATTATATTAAATCAGGAGCACTGACGTGTGTAGATATGAAGCTTTACCTAGCACCGACCACCTCCAGTTTCGATATCGTAAGTTTCGATGGTGACAAAGCCATTTCTCTTTTTAACCGTATACATTGAACCGATATGTAACAATGGACCGTGAAGTTATTGGGTAACCTCCAAAGAGTGCTGGCAATGTGGTTGCGAACAAGACCAACTGACCGGAGAGAAGGAGGGGGAGCGAGGCTTATCAAAAGAAGACCTGTGAGCCCTCAAGGAAATGATTTCGAAAGAAGAGCAAACAATGAGGCTGTCCGAACACTGCCCTTGTTGTGGGCCGGGCGATGTGATATCATCTCGCGAAAGGTTTGTTCACCGCGCGGCAAGTACAACGCGATTTGTCAAGACCAAACGACAAATAGAGATGACACGGCGTCGATGAAAGGCTTATTATAACAATTGTGGTGGCGGAAAGCAAGGACTGCGGAGGCAGACAGTCGAAGAGAGAGAGAGAGAAACGCTGCTAGAACATGAACTCCGCTCGTTGGATTCTACTAATGAGCGCATTGTGCTGGCACTGTGATAGCAATGATGAAGGACTAAGAAAGAACAACACGCCAACAAGAGAAAAGGATGCCGGACAGTACCATGATCCTCCGACGCATCAGTCTTCGCTAGAACTCAACGAGACCGCAACTGACGCTTCTTTCAAACTGATGAACTCCACGATGAAGAGCGAAGAGCATCGACCCTCCGCTGTGCCCAACAGAGAATCGACGAACTCAACAACACAAGAGGAGAAGGAGACAAATAGGACCAGAGAAGACTTGGCTGCACTCTTTACAAGGAACGTTACCCGGTCAAACGGCAAGTCTTTGATCATACCGACGGAAGAACCTGCGACGAAAGGGACTGCCATTTCATTGAACGATGCACTCATTGTATTGAGCTTCACCATCATATTTGTGGTTGGTTCCCTTGGTAACGCCTTGGTTTGTTATGTCTTCCGCTCGAAGGCGAAAGGAAAGAGGTCCGTGACGGAATATCTCTTATTCAATCTTGGTTTTGTCGATCTCCTGGCATCGGTGACAAATCCACCTTTGTTCGTCTACTGGACCTTGACTTCGTATTCCACGTGGGATTTTGGCTACTTTGGATGTAAGTTATTTCCTAATATCTCCATTGCCGCAACGAACCTCTCAGCCATGTTGATGATGGTCCTCGCTCTCGATCGATACAGAGCGATCATGACACCATTCCGAGGCCATTATCGCCTGAGTCATATCAGGTTGATAATTCTTTTAGCTTATGCGCTATCAATTGCAACGTGTTTACATCGAATGAATCTACAAACGATCAGAGCTGGTCGCTGCGAAGTACCTGATGTCACCGATTTGAGATTCGCCGTTCCCGCGTTGCTTATTCTGTCAAGTAGAAACATCATATTTATTTTTGTCTTTGTGTTTTCTCACGTTCGAATTGTTCGCAAATTACGAGCAAGCAACCTCGCTATAGTGAGTGGTCCAACCTCTCCTCAAGAGAGTGACAAGGAGGCCAAGCGGATTGGTCGCATCCTTCTGGCAATGATGTGTGCTTTCCTATTGTTAGTGTTGCCCAGGGATATCCTTCATGTTACCTTCATTTGCTCATGGCTGGCTGGAAATGGGATCTCATACGGATCCGTTCTACTTCCGCTCAATGCTTGGCTCAAAGTACTCCACGCTGCTAACAGTTGTGCCAACGTCTTCATCTACTCTCGTATGCATAATGTGTTCCATGATTACTTGGCTGGTTGTTGGCGATGCGTCATTAGCAAGAAAGAATTCAAGCAGTTACCTTCCGAAGAGACAGTGGCCATCACAGGAACAGACTCACCGCTGACCCCGAGGCATTACAGGCGACGCAAGAGTGAACGCTCCGTTTTACTAGATCGGGTCCAATCCATTTTCCGGCCTCGCCCGGACAGACCCTTGATAGTAGAGATGAGAGAAACCACCTTGTAGCCTCGGTGTTGATAGATTTATTTAATGACGACGTGGCTATAAGGCTGTTAATTCATGCAAATGTATTTTATACAGATTCTAGATGATGCAGACTTCACTCCATTGCGCATAGATTTGTATAGTAATCAAGTAGCCCCCACCCCCGCTGGGGCAACGTAAGGGGACTGTAAATAGGAAATCGTACGGTAATATTGTAAGCAAGTTTGCTTATATAAAAGGCACCCACTTACACTTAAGCGGTGTTGTTATCTCCAGCAAAACATGCAGTGAAAAGTGGAACAATAAGGACCTACTGAAGTTTATCAGAATGTCAACCATGGTAGCAGTACAGTCAAATCTGTATTAGCGGCCCCCTCTATAGAGCAGCCACCTGTGTATAAAGGCCACTCTTCATAACTCCAAAATGACATTTCTATAGAAATCAACCTGGATAGAAAGGCCACGTGTCTATCAAGATCAGTTTCCTCATGTCCCAAATTAAGGTGACCATGATAGCCAGGTTTCATTGTATATTCATCAGTTTCAAGAAGAATATAATATAGCTGGTGCTGCTTAAACAGTCAATCAAGGACTATGGAAGACACAGACACGTCTCTTGCATATTATAGTATTTCCAAAGTTTGCAAAGCAATCACAAGTAGCCAACAAAACAAATTAGAAATTGGTGCCATGGTTACAACGCCTCCACACAGCGAATCCATCCAACACAAATCACTCAATTAAGAGTTTCTAATTGCATTATCATAAGCAAGACACCAATTTGTTTGTTTATTTTATGTCTACGAGAGATAATTAGCATCAACAGCAAAAAGAAAGTTTAATTATTTATTAAGCTCTGCTTCAATGTCTCCAACAATGGACAATGGATCTGTTGTTGGTGAATAGCGCTTTACTGGTACCCCATCGTGACCGCACAAAAACTTTGTGAAATTCCATTTGATTCTGTTTCCTAGGAAACCTTTCTTTGCAGCCTTCAAGAATACATACAGTGGGTGCGTGTTGTCGCCATTGACATCGATCTTGCTGAATAGATCGTATTTGGCACCACGGTCGAGTGCAAACTGCTTG
This sequence comes from Calvadosia cruxmelitensis, assembly GCA_900245855.1. Taxonomy (NCBI): domain Eukaryota; kingdom Metazoa; phylum Cnidaria; class Staurozoa; order Stauromedusae; family Kishinouyeidae; genus Calvadosia; species Calvadosia cruxmelitensis. The sequence continues at coordinate 13,327 of OFHS01000383.1, forward strand.
ATTTCTGCATTAGTGCCTGGCTCTTGCTTCCCAAATTGATTGCATGGAAACGCAAGGATGGACAGACCTTTCTCACTATACCTGCATAAGAACAAATTGGAACATAAAAGTGGTCCAGCCTAAAAAAAAGGATTGTTCCAGCATTCAACGAGGTCAAAGAGACCAAATTATGTATAAGCTACCGGTACTTTGTCAAATTAACTAGCAAGGTATAAGGCAATTTCAACTAATTGTCCATCGGAAGAATGAAAAGTGGTCTCTACTCTCCTAGCACAGGACTGTATTTAGAGCACTCTGAGTATTCATTGTACAGTGTAACTCGGTTACTATCACACCCTCGGGAAAATCGTAAAGCGTGATATTATCCGAGTCGTGATAATAACCGAGTCTCATACTCAGACCTCTAATTTTGCCGGAACTGCTCAAACAATAGCAGAAGGAGGGCCATAGAACAGCAAACTCTGTATCAACATCAAACAGAGCTATTGTGTAGAGATTTGAGCAACACAAGACTCATTTTCTTTGAATTTTTCACGCCCAATGAGGCAAACACAATGAAAAACACTTCATCAACTTTTCCTTTCACGACAATTACGGCACCTATAAATTCAAGCAAGGCAACAAAGCGCGTGTAAACAAAAAAATCCTATGGAAATCAGTGATAATAACCGAGATATGACAATATCCGAGGTAATATTAACCGAGTTATACTGTATTTGCAATATAGTACTGCTGCTTCAACCTTGTAGCAAAATAAAAGTTTAGACTAAAATTGTCCATAGTTTTCCTTCTAAATATTTATTTTTATTTTTGATATGAAATAATTATAACAGGCCTACATGTCACACTACTCAGTTTAGCGTATACTGTAACAGATGATGTCATAGTCAAATTTAGCATCAGCTGGAACATTCTGCGTTATTCCATGTTGATGACAAGTTATTGATTGGAGCAACATGGCATCATGCAGAGTGCAGAATGTTCCAGCTGATGCTAAGACATCATTTCATCCAATTACAAACTCGATCAATTAAAAATGAATATAATTGCGTCATTTTCAGCAAGTTCTATGATTGAAACTTTGAAAGGTCGTGGACTCACCTGACTGGAATTTATGTACTGCGCGACGGAGATCGCCGCGCAAGTCTTGCCTGCTGAATCCGCAGCCGCGCAGATTCCTAGAATTGAGCTCAGCTGCAGACATTCTCATCAGAGAAACACACTCTGTCCGCGCAATACTTAACGTAACTCTGTTATTCCAGCTGATAGCAAAGTTTGGACCGCGCATTTTAGTCACATCAACGAGAGACCAAACGCGCAAAATATTTCGGAAAAGTTTTCTCCGCCGCGCAAAATACAAAGATTCCAGTCTGGTGGACTCACTCACACCATGCTCAATATCATTCTAGGTTCGCACAATTGGCCACGTCATTATTGCTGAAAAATGAATGCAATGCTTAACCTAGCAAATGATAATTCATTATTTTACGTTAAAAACAAACCTCGTGTGGAGTTCGGCAAGTTGAGCATAGTTCTTCTCGGTCAAACCTCATTGACTTGCAACATTAACAATCAAAGCAACACGCCCCTTGTACTTCTCCAACGAAACCTCTTCTCCGTCAATGTCCAATGCCGAGAACGGATAAATAGTCTTGCCCGTTGGGGGTTTGGGGTCTTCCATGATACTGACTAGAAATACAAGAAATGCAGCGACCAAAACGGCACTGTAGCACTTCCAATTCCAAAACATGTGTTCTGTTTGCTTTCTGCTCTTTGAACTTCTTCACAGCAGCTGATAATTGATCACGTGATCATGTATTCTCACAAGCGAGGTTACCTCGTTATAATGTTTCAGTTTTCAAAATGGCGGGCTTGAGTGCCTATCGCGACCAGAAGTTCAAGGTATTTCCAAAGTTATATTGACGTGTTGTTTTGTTGATAAGACAAATGCTGTTAAATAAATAACTGATAATTATAAAGCATCTTGTAAATTTATAAGAGCATTAGTGTCAAGTTATTTTCTTTATTTATTGACACACTAAACTAGAACATAAGAACAACGTCAGATTCAGAAAGTAGGGTCGTAACTCGAAGGACTCTAGGGGTGCGGATCGAACCGTAATTATTCGAAAAGATTCGAAACTTCGCTTCGAATCTCAGATTCGAATCTTTTTTAAAGATTCGAAAAGGTTCGGGATGGAATTTGGCAATTCCTTTTAAGCTAAATTTGGTAAAACCAGAGCACATTATTGTCATAATTCTGTGTTAAATGAAACCCAAACAGCAATACGATGAAAACAACTTAACATGCAACACTTCTGAGTTCTGATAATTCTTGGAACGTAGGCCTACGTGAGTACTGAGGTCGACTCCAATTTCTGAGAAGTGTTTTGTCCTTCGCGAAATTTTCAATGGCCTTCCACAGTTTCTGATCAAGATCAGGCATTCTAACATATAATAAATCTATTTTGTAGTGTGCTTCCCCTTCACAGATGGACTACATGCATTTAATAACCAGAGGATCTTCCAGCGCAATCTGTTTTCGTATTCTGTGCAAAACGAGAGTGGACCTTCCCACTTTGGCCACCATCACATTTGGAATTTCTAGATAAAAACCTTGATATGACGAAGAGAAAATAGCACAGCATATTCCCCACATTTAACCACCATTTTTGTGGTAGTAACCATGTAAAATGGAAAGATAAAATGCCTCCTCCCAGTCTGCATTCTGTGTTTGCTGCGCGGAGAACATAAATTTCGATTTTGAGAATGCGCGGATGGTGCGCGGATAGAACTCGCACAAATTCTTCTTCCAATATTTAAAGATACAATAAAATTAGTCGAAATCAGAGGCTTGCGCGGATGCGCGGATCAGTTGTGGAGATTGCGCGGGGAATAAATTCTCCGCGCACAGCATAAAATGCAGTCGGGGCCTCCTCCGACTTCTGCAGCGTGTTGTTTTTTGCTCCGCGCCGTGATTCACCGTTTCAAACACGTTGTCTGAGAAGGAGCCTGGGTCAGAGCCATAATGGCTGCCAGTTCGGGGCGGAAACCAGTTTGCTGGAAATCAACAAAAGATTCGAAAAGGTTCGAATCGAATCGAATCTTGGCCGTCAAAGATTCGAATCTTAAAATTGTGGTCGATCCGCATCCCTAAAGGACTCGTGGCCCCGTCGTGGGCCAGTGTTTATAAAGTTCGTTTTGTGTACGCCGAAGATTACACCAGAGAGCTGCGCCAAAGCTTAACCCTCTCCAAAACAGAATAATCTTAACACTGTTTAGTAATAAATGTTTGAAATTTCGGAGGCTTGCCAATCAGTCAATCACCAAGTCGAAACCTGTTACACCAATATGAAAAGTAGGGTCCCCTCGCGAGGAACGCGTTCCCCGCGCGAAGCCAGCCCCGAGATTCCGCGCCGCGCATTTAATGAAGAATTCAAGAAAATCCACACAATATTGCCAATAAATTGAATTAGTGGATGTAAATTACGTTCCCACAGAGCAAAAATCCGCGCAATCGTAGGAGAAGAAATTTTGCGTTCCCCGCGCAAAAGTAAAACTTTACATACTGGCTGTTACACGCCGATTCGCAATCGCCGAAGATGTTCGGCGTAACATACGAACTTTCCAGACTGCTTAGTACACACTTCAGACTGAGCTCCGTGGCTTAATTGCGCGACAGGGATTGGCAGCTACCAAATTACAGCAAGCTCCACGACCACGTGGAAAATCTTTGGCGTAACGTCTTCCAGTAGGGTACTCTGCCTTATCCTAAGATCATTCTAATCTGCACTATAATTACGAAGCTTGATCTAATTAGGCAAACGTGCCTCGAATTCACTATTCAGTCTGTTTTCCTCGCTGGATTGCCAAGCTCTTGTTGGAGATATATTCAGGCTTCCTACTACTTTAGTCTCTGTATGTCAGTTTTGGTGTGAAAGTTTATCTATTTGTATTGAAGGGCTCCCGATCCGAGCTGGAGAACAAGTTAGAGGAAAGCACAACACTCTACTTGGGCAACTTGTCATTCTACACAACGGAGCAGCAGATTTTTGAACTATTTTCCCGTGGTGGTGACATTCGCCGTGTGATTATGGGGCTTGACAAATTTAAGAAGACACCTTGTGGATTTGCTTTTGTCGAATTTAGCTCAAGAGAAGATGCCGATAACGCACAGCGATACATCAATGGCACGAGGTTAGATGACAGGATAGCAAGAACTGATTGGGACGCAGGGTTCGAGGAAGGGCGCCAATTTGGACGAGGAAGAAGTGGCGGCCAGGTTAGTAAAGCAATGCATTGACCTTACAGATGTATCAATCACTGTTAAAGATTCGGAAGCAATCAAACAACTGGGAATCATAACTTTCAATCATGCTTTCCATTTAAGAACACGAAATGTGAATGATGGAGTAAGATCATCTTGTTCATAATTTTTTGAAAAATATTGTAGTGTAATAAAATATTTAATTCTAATTTTCTTATCGCTGCATCTTTTTGCTGTTTTACTATGCGTTCTACATTTAACTCCAATACTTTGAACATCTGTGTTTCATTTTGTAGGTGCGTGATGAGTACAGAGTTGATTATGATCCTGGCCGAGGCGGGTACGGTTCCTTGATTCAGTCAAAAAATGCAGATGGTGTTGATGGATCACCAGGCTTTCGTCCGATTACGCCAAAGAGCTGAAGTTTGACAGTTAGCTTTTATAAATAGCTCACATTTGGGGTGTTTGTTTACATGCACAAGAATAACTTAATTAGGCATATTAATTTGTGATGTAATGTTTGTTTTTAACGTTGTTTGGATTTTGTTTCATAATAATTATATCACTGCGGCTTGCTGCTCTGATAAAAAACAAAAACTGATTGTCTCTTATTTTAACTTACAACAGCTATGGTTGCTGTTACGCTGAAAGCAGTTTGGCGTGAGAACCAGTCTCTAAGGTTTTATGACACACAGTTTCAAGTTGACATTCCTGACAGCTAAGAACAATTATTTCTTTGATTCGAATCTTGGCAGTATTTTCGAAAGTTTTGTTAATATAAAATCCTGCTTTTCGATGAAGATTTTCAATTCAAATGCTTGCTGCAATACTTAAATAACCTTGCTGTTCACGTCTTGCGAGATTGTGCTTCCTCCTCTATCAATATTGCCCGTTGTTTGCAATGTGAACTGATCCTGTGCTACCTGAATGATTCTAGTAAGATGATTGATCATTGGCGATATAAACACAACAAAAGGATCGATTATCATCCTAGCAAGTAAGCACGCATTCGTAGCATCATCATTATTCTGCTCTTAGTATCTACTATCTAGACACATTTCTTTTCTGGCACTTGGCATCACAGGCACTTTTGGGATTAAAATCTTGATAAACCTTGCAGATGTTTTGAACTAAACTCTTTCAGCTTGTCAACAGCTTTACAAGTATGGCCCTGGGATATGGATAAAATATCAAACAAGACTCACTCTACTTGACTGCATTGGTCCATGCTATTACAAACATTTCTAAACACCTTCAAATGTGAATACGAGAAGATCTGAGTATCTCCCGCTTCGAAGGCAAATCTTGGATAGTACTGGTTTATGTGAATAGGTACAGTGAAACCTGTCTATAGCGGTCACCTTTAGGACGTGAACAAAATGACCTTTATAGACAGATGGCCTTTCTATTGAGATTGATTTCTATAAAAAATGTCATTTTAAAGTTAGGAAGAGTAACCTTTATACACAGGTGGCTGCTCTATAGAGGTGGCCGCTAACACAGGTTTGACTGTAAATGTAAATGTGACTTTATTTAACGAGGGTAGCCCAATCAGCCAATGGCTTGTCTCCCTTGGGGCCCTTGTGACATATACTCGCAGACCACACCGACACAGATGACTAGATATCCTTCCATTTGGGTCTAAATCTAATGTCAAATACGCAGTTTCAGTACAACAGAATACATTTGGCACACTGAATCATTCCTTTTTGTATTCCATTAATTTCCTTTGCATTTTCATAAATAGAATCAATGGCTTTGGCATTCAAAGGAAAATAATCATTCTCTACACTTCTGATTTGTTCGTTTGATAGAATTAACATATCATAAAACACATCACAGCTCACTGTTAATAATCAGTGAATTGACAATCTTTTAAATTTATACATAATTTAATTATTGTTTGTGACATTTCACCGCAAATATCTCTTGGCTGCTAGTTTAGTATCATCGTTCAATTGACATAAATATCACCAATTATTAAATTAAAGATATTATATATCTATTTAATTAATTATATTTATTTTTCTACTTACTTTTACCTCACAAAAACTCTTACAGTAATCGCAGCAACAAGAATCGAGAATGACGCAAGAAATATTAAAATTCTCCGCAGCAACAGTTCTTTTCCAGTTGGCGTTTTGACTTGCGGCACAGAATTGTCCTCAGGGATAGAGGACGCTTCAATTAATTTGTCTGTCTTGCTTTCGCCTTCAGAAGCAATGCGATCTAAAACGGAGAAATAATGCTGCTATGAACTCTCAAATTGTTTTAAAATCTCATTTTAATATATACAAATAACCGTCAAACATGTCTTAAGGCCAGTGCTGTACAGTAATTTTTCAAAAGTAACGAATTACTGTAATTCGTTACTTTTTGAAGTAATTGNTATATATCTATTTAATTAATTATATTTATTTTTCTACTTACTTTTACCTCACAAAAACTCTTACAATAATCGCAGCAACAAGAATCGAGAATGACACAAGAAATATTAAAATTCTCCGCAACAACAGTTCTTTTCCGGTTGGCGTTTTGACTTGCGGCACAGAATTGTCCTCAGGGCTAGAGGATGCTTCAATTAATTTGTCTGTCTTGCTTTCGCCTTCACAATCTGAAACGAGAAATAATGCTGCTATGAACTCTCAAATTGTTTTAAAATCTCATTTTAATATATACAAATAACCGTCAAACATGTCTGGAGGAATACCAAAGGGCTAATAAAAATGTGTACTTTTTCATGGACCAAACTTATATGGAATAATTCATAAATGAGGCTTGAACTGGGCACACAAGACTAGCAGCAGACAGATGTCCTACGTGAGACTGTATTCAATAGAACTTAAGCAGTAGCTTGTAGGTAATGTATAGTTTATGCCATATCTAGGCAAGATTTTAATCAATTTACTTCTAGCAGCTGAGTGCTCAATCTTGAAAGTACTCTTTTTTACGGAAGAAGACAATAACAGGTCTGGTTGTACTGCAATGAACAATCTTAGCTCAAAACCTAACTCACCTTTGTGCTCAGCCGCTTCGCTTTCTGGATTGGTTGCGTATGGAACAAGCTCCGTCAACTCTGTTCCACATTCTTCAGTATGTGATGGATTGCCGGCAGCTGCTGTTGTGGGAATGTCAGCAGACAAACTGCTTTCAGCAGTTGAACGACTAATGGCCTATCGATTAAAAAAAATAAGACTGATCACAACCATAGCACAACTAAAAATTCATGAATCAGAAGATTGTGGTATGATAAGTGAAACCTGTCTAAAATGGTCACCTTTGGGACCCGAGGAAAAGGACCTTTACATACAGGTGGCCTTTCTGTTCAGGTGGATTTCTATAGAAAGTATCATTTTGGCGTTCTGAAGATTGGCTTTTATACACAGGTGGCTGCTCTATAGACGTGGTCGCTACTACAGGTTTGACTGTACCAAGAGACGTGCTTTCAATGATATTTTTGTTAGATCTAAATGGTACGTGCGTGTAAATGTGTATTTAATGCAAGGTGATAAACCTTAAATACAACCGTCTACTTGCACAGGCGGCAACAATGTCGTAGCATCTTCAAATAAAACGGGTCACATTTACCTTTTTAGATTGTTTTGACCAATCCATTCTTGCAATGACAACTCTGAATGCTACGCACTGGAGGAAACAATTAATAACATCGAGATATTCAAAACCACAAATGATTTCAATCAGATGTTTAAGTTACATGTTGGTAAATGCAATTGATTGCCATAAAAATACACTGTAATGGTCAAGTTAAGCAACGGTAGAACGCAGTAGATGGGTGATACAGTGAAACCTGTATATAACTGTCACCTATGGGACCTGAGAAAAATGAGCTTTATAGACAGACGGCCTTTCTGTCCAGGCTGATTTCTATAGAAAGTGTTATTTGAGGTTACGAATAATGGTTTTTATACACAGGTGGCTGCTCTATAGAGGTGGCCACTAATACAGGTTTGATTGTACTAGCGAATAATACTGTCCTTATGTAGAAGTATTGCCAATATTGGACTGTTGATTTCATAGAACCAGACACGTCCGAAATTCACTTCTCTTGCAGCTAAACCATGGAATACTGTTAGGCATGGTGGGTCATTTGTTTGTTTTGTTGATGTATTTTAATGAATTAGGAAAAAAGCAAGTACAGGCTGCAAGTTATAGCACTTACACAAAGCCTTAAGTAAAGTGGGTTAGCAAAGCATGTATGGGCAAATGATTCAATCAGTCATTGTGGACAGCAAGTGATACATAGGGACAATATTAGACATGCAATCATTTCCAAATTTTGTAGATTGCCGATACAGATGATCTTTTTATCAATAATGATTGTTCCAATATCTATCAAAATAATAACTGAGTCTAATTATACTTTTTGCATTCCAATTTTGAACAAATAAACAAAAGTTCATATTATCTATACATGAAATCATTTGTCCTAAACATATCCACACAACACTTAGACTATGTAGCATCAACAATCAACGGCATCCTACCTGAAGGACCAATCCACATGCCAAACCGATCCATATACCTGATGGTACAATAAAAGTAGAATATTATAACAACAGAAATTAAATTCAGTTAAATATAGCAGTGCTCCGAGCGAAGGAAATCAGAGCTACAATGCTTCTAATGATGATGTTTTGCAGGCTTTAATAGAGCAGTTCAAGCATCACTGACATCAAAAAAATAATTTCAGCCTTAAAACTAAACATGCGTATAGAATTTCAAGGAGGGAAGTGTTAAGAATCTCAGATTTGTCGTGTTATATTATGATTATGTAATGATTATGTCTAAAGGTTAATTATTGACTACAACCCTGTAACCTGATTGGACAATGTAAAACTGGGTGTTGTTCCGTGTTTCGTTTTCCCTTCTAAGATTGATGGCCGATGTGCAGGGATATACCTAACTTGATCGTCATTCTTGCTCTTTCGTCTCTGTTTTACGTTTACAAATAACATAATGTAGTGGAATCGCTAAATGTGTCCTTCGTGTGATCTTGCATCATTGTAGTTGCGTGTCTGTCTGGTGTTGTTGTGACATGTGGTTGATGATGTTTGTTATGTCTCTTACACTTGTCTGTCCTGCCCACGTGTAAATATTGATTAATACTTTGCAAACTGATGTAGTAATTGTGAAATCGTATTTAATATCTATACTGTAATGTGGTTTAGATAGTTAATTTTTCTAGTGATCACTGCGAATCGGACAAGTCTGAAATATATATATATATATATCCTACACGGTGTCTTATCAGTTATCTTGGTCTTTGTGTTTCCATTACAATAACTTTAACAGGAAGGAGCAGGACAGGTCACATAGAAGACTGAGTGATAAATACAAGGAAGGATGTAGATAACAACGCACCTTTGATAAGTAAATTAAGAACCAGGGACAAAACTATAGCCAGAGGAACAGCAAATATATCATAGCCAATGAAGTTGATAAGAACGCCAATTCTTTGAAGACCAGCTCCACGAATTACACCAGAGGAGACACACTACAAGAAAAAAGATTGTGAAATTAAGTACCAAAAGAGATAATGCAAGATCCAGTAGTACTTGGATTTATCTTCCTTGCATAACTAGTCTCACACTCCTGTCAATGACAATCAGTTTATTTTGTAATTAGTAGCTCTATTCGCAGACGTCATTGGTCATGAAGGCATTGTGGTGGTCTCATCAAGCATTTGCTTCAGCAATCAGACCGCCAATCAGGTCCCTCCGTCAGTGGTTATAAATGTCTTGTATTTCGTAATGTCATTCTCTTGCAATTTGTACTCTCGATCCTTCGGACGGGCTGGCCACCCTCCGTCGTATCTGCCACAATTAGATATCCTACAACGTCATCAACTCACCTGTTCAACTATCAACATCTACAACATGCATACCATACATATTATCTAATATTCAAATGCTTCTCATCCCGCAGTCCAGATCTTCTAATCTGCGCATACACAACATACATTAGACCCATTCTTGAATCATGTACCCCTGTGTGGAGTCCCTATCTTTTACAAGATATATTTGCTGTAGAAAAAGTGCAACGACGTTTCACCAAGCAACTCTGCATCATTGCGTGAATCCCGTTCAAATCCTACAAAGATCCTCTCCAAACGCTCAATCTTGATTCACTGGAACTTCGTCGAATTAAATTTGACTTGTTTATGTTATATAAAATTTCCCAAATACAAACTATTCATTATTGGCAAATCAAAGTATCATTTGAGAGGACATTCCCTTCGACTGCAATCTAGATTTCTGTACAATAACAATTCTTCGATGTATTCATTTTGTAACCGTGTCATTCCGCTTTGGAACAGTTTGCCTGAAAACTGTGCAGCGGCCACCTCAATCTATAGTTTCAAAAGTCAATTAGAAAAAGTAGACCTTGGCACTCACTTTAAATTATTTTAGGCTGTACGTAAGTGTAAGATATCTTACCTGTATTCGCCAGTCATTAATTTTTATTGATGACAAATATATCAAAATCAAAACTCAAATACAGCATCATAACCGTGAATGGTGTCTACCTGTTCTCGTCATGGAAAACCAATCTTACGTTAGTCAGTAACGGTAGGCCCCCATGCCTGTTACATGCCCATCCCTTGTCTCTTACGTCCCGGCTTTGCTTGTTCGTTTTCTTATCATGATATACAGTATTAGTTAATGATTTTTCATCCTATCATTCCTCTGACGATTTTCATCGTGAGCTGTCTAAATGTATATGTGTTTCAGTGACAAAGAAAACAGAAACGGGATGTTTGCTTCCCTTCCTGTTGTTTGAACAACAACACGCAGTTGAGTTGAAGAAGATATTTTAATTCACACTCGCACTATTTCAGGACATTTGTCAAGGCAACAAACATCACACTACATTTAAGAAGCAAGATACTTTGAGGACTCACAAAATTGATAGCCAATATTAGAGTTAGAGTGACCAGCCATTTACGAAAAGTAGCAAGTCATTTGCATTGCTATTTGGAAACTGAATAATCGGATTGAACTGTACCTGAAAGCCATCCATCAGTCCAAATACAGCTGTAAAGGGTATGACACCAGCCGTCAATGCAATCACTTCCCTACACACAAAGAACAGAGAACACTACAAAGGCACACTGTTGCAAATATCCTAACTATCGCTACACATCATTTTCAATCAATACAGTCAAATTCCGTTAATTGCACATCAGAGGGAATTATTTATCGGATAAAATTAAAAAACTCTTATTTAACAAATGGTAGAAATATCCGTGGTTCCTTACAATATGTCTGATTATCTGAAATATTTAATGTTGGGGTTATCAAACAATCTGAAATCAATCAAAGCAATCAAATTATCATGAGTTACCTTGTTTTAAAAACTGACAAGCCACAATTACATGCACAGTGTATTAGTTTTATTCCTTAACTCAATAATAAAAAAGAGAGAGCTATTTGTAGGAGATGCAAGGCACGTGCTTCTCGAGCAACGCCATCCTTAGATTCTCTCGCAAGTCTTGGATGACGACTGAAAGCTCTATGGCTTGGTTCGCTTACTGGTTGGATGTGAAAATGTAACCAATGTAATTCCGCGTCAGCAACAGAACAAGCATGATACAGCCAAGAAAGGAAACTGAAAATGGAAAGATTGTGACTGGTGTTAGAAATTAACCACTAAAGCAATCACTGGTCAGGTTTGATAGGAAAATGGCCTGCACAGAATAAGAAGGCATTAAACCATGTAGTGGCTGACGCGCGGTCAGTGTGAACTTAAATGTCGTCATTGTGTAGTCACGTGATTGTAAGAATATGTAGCTGTGTCATCCTGTAATCTTTCTCTTTGCCGTCTGTACTTCGTCATATCAACAACTCTGTCTGTCACCTTATCTACGCTGTGTCTCACGACATAGAGCTCTGGCACCAACGACCATATGTACTCCTTGGAACTCTGCCATCTCTCCCTGTCGTGGGACCAGCAACGTCTCTATGAAATATATATATGTGGAATGCAAAAGCCTCCATCGTCTCTCGTCTTTTGTCCTCCACAACCACATGATAACTAATCATTTTCAATTGTGAATTATAATTATCTTACTTGGTCATCTGAAGGATACCACAGTGATGGGTGATATCATGCATTTTGATGACAGTGTCTGCCATTCCATGTTCAACACATTGTACAGTGTACATGATAGGCCTAATTTTGGATTCATTGGATGGTGTTTCTGGACGTTTACAATGATCATGCAAAAAATTGCCTGTTGTGTATCAACTCTCATACCATTACAGGGCATTGCCTATGGTATGGTATCCACGTTTAACTGTAGGGTATTTTTGCTGGCTGACATACCTGTGAAGAGAGTTGCAATGTGTGATGATAGTAATGCCATTTCTGGTCGTCCTGCTCCAAGGTAGCTTCCAACCTGCACGGTTGCCGCCACAGCAAAACCCATAGTAAACTGCAAAGTAAGCATCATATCGCATGATAACCCAATTTGCCCAAGCGACTTAAAACTGAGCGCACTGATTTTCAATTCTCAATTATACAGATAGTAGGTCTCCCTTCTAAACAAGAGAAGTTGAGAAGAATCAAGCTTGCTTGAAGGTGGAGCTATTGCTACATTTAACTGTTAAAACAATATCGATAGTTGCCAGCACAAATTAAACGGGGCATAAACAGTAAAGAATCATGACATCATTAGTTTTGGCTCAGCCAGTCAGCATCTCTGTACTTTACATGGAGTACGGTGCATTCTTCTTGCCCATGAACTAAAGACTATCTGCATGTCGTATTGATTGCTTTGCTTTTATCCCAAAGCAGTAAAACAATACCGTTGTGTACATTTCTAAAATTATAGGCCTACATTATAATAATATTGACTGTCAATTAGCATGCTTATCTGCCACGTTTCTTAGATGACACATCATATCAAGCTCCTACGTTGTAGTGATTATTTGGCCTCTGTAAACTTCTCAACTAAGACGAACGTAATTCTAGGATAAATATGATATTGTATTCCACTTGTTAAACAAAATTAGTCAGAGAAAAACAGCAAACATCTGGTAACACTGCAAGTTACTGCATGCGATAAGACCATGACTGAACCACTGCACTGTGAGCCACCACAACATCTCTAGCTTTACCATGAAATTAGTAGTAGCCAGATTGAACGTGATCGTTTGTGCAGCAAGCTGTATATCTCCCTTGGTACCTGACGTAAAGTTGAAATCACACATCATCAGAACGTCATTAGACTACTACAAATAGACAATTCATTAACAAGAGATTTGCCAATCTCACCTATAATTAAAGTTCCAATTTCAAAACTCCACCATTCAATGCAGATCATGGCAAGAGTCGGCAGGGCAAACTTGGCAAATTCTCCCCAGTCTTCTAAACATTCCCACGACCATCCTGAGTAGGAAATCAACAGCAATTAGCAATAATAATAATAATAATAATAATA
>OFHS01000383.1:27088-45403 GCA_900245855.1 Calvadosia cruxmelitensis
TAATAATGTCATAGGCTAAAGAGCCCGTGGATGACCATGAACAAAGAATTAACAATTATTTACAAAGATCATAGTAAACATCAATGCTAGTGCAGTGTCATAGGATGGCGACGTTCTTGACGAGCAGCTACATTGTTCAATGGCAGACGCTGAAACAATTAGGAAGGCAACTTGTAAATTGACTTTCCATGATGTCACATATATGAATTCAAAGATGAAACATTGATTTGAGTCACAATCAAAACAGTTACAACCAGTCACGTAAAGACAACATACTTACAAACAAACAAGCAAGCAAAGGCTTACGTATACAGACAACGTAAAAACAATAAGTTGTTCTTCAACGTAAAATAGTTACAAATTAATCAGTCAAATGATATCAATTAAATGTCATTGTTTGGCTTATCTTTATTGCCGCACATCGCCACGGTGTCCAGACACCAAAGACAATTGAGGATTACAGTGTGATATGGTAAACACTTGCCTGGCCAAGCCTTCTTGTGCCATCCTTTCACTTTGATAGCAATAATCACAAAGATACACATTGACAGGTAAGCCAGATTGATGGATAAAGCTCCTCCCCTGAATTGAAAGCAACGAGCAATCAGTTACTAAATTCAACAGTGCTATAAGGAATACAATACAGTAATATAAGAATTACAGTGAAACCTGTCTATAATGGTCACCTCTGGGACCTGAGTAAAATGACCTTTAAAGACAGGTGACCTTTCTGTCCAGGTTGATTTCTATAGAAAATGTCATTTTTGGGTTATGAAGAGTGGCCTTTATACACAGGTGATTGCTCTATAGAGGTGACCACTAATACAGGCTTGACTGTACCATCAACTTGATACTCTACAGATAACTACAAGGCCTAGTGTTGTAGTTTTGAGACCTACAGACAACTAGTTTAATCTGTCAAACGTCAATGATGTGATTGATGTCATCCATATCTCAGCATTGAGCATTGCACAAGGAAAGAATCGAACTTTACCATTATATACATGTATTGCCTCAATCCATCGAGCACGTTCAGGCTGATGGGGATGTACTCACCTCATACCCATTGAGAAAACAAAGATGAATAAGTAACTGAACAACGCATTGACAAGAACTCCAAAGAAGCTCGACACAATCAGAGGGATGACAATTTTCTGAAACAATTAAAATAGGAAAATATAATTACAATTAAAGAATTGGCAATATTTTGTAAACATACATTCACCTACATACATGTCATCTTTGTATTTGTCTTAGTGACGTACCATCTGAGGGATTGATGAAAGTGGCCTCTCGGCACAGGTGATTGCTTAAGACAGGTAACTGGCATCACAGGCGTCACTTGGAGACCTGTGGTATATTAACACGGCCAGCAGTTGCTTACAATAGAAGGTTGCTAAGGCATGTGGTTGCCAAGACAGTAGGGACTGTCATCACGGATGATAGCCTCACACGATGACTTGGATGTCTTGCAAGAAAATGAACGATGCCCTGGATTGCAATCAGCTGTTTCCTCTCACAGTTGTTTTTAAGCAGGTCATGAATAAAATAGCGGAAAACACACTACAGTGCAACCTCCTTAATATCACTAAGGATTTCCAGCCACAAATCGTGATAATGTGCGGGTCGTGAATCGTGATATTACGCGGGTACGAATAGCTGATTTTGACAGAGCTTGGTTCTCAAAGAGAAGTGATCTTAAGCGGGTCGTGATATTGTGGCGGTCTCATAAAGCAATTACGTCGTAACTCAGACCACCAATCAGTGCCCTCTGTGAGTCGCTATAAATGCCTTGTATTTCGTAATGTCGTTCTCTTGCAGTCTGCCCTCTCGAGCCTTCGGACGGGCTGGCTACCCTCCGTCGTATCTGCCACAATCATATATTAACAACATCATTCACTTGCCTATTCTTGCCTCAACGTCTTAACCTACATACTCTACAATATTAACCTAGGTGATACTAACAGGGTTACACTGTATAAGATCAAATAGGGTCCTTGATGAGACAAACACATTGCTGATTGATTACCTGACAAACCAGGAACTTTTCAAGTACTTGATAAAAGGCATGGAACTGTGAATAAAAAGTAGAAAGACTCATTCAACTGTTCATGATTTGCAAGTAGTATTGGTCATTTGGTCAACTAATAAAAAGTTATGTTCACCGAAATACTTGTGATTCACCACAAGAGCCAAAATATCGCTTCAATTCAGAATCAACAATCTAAAACTGTCCACTGCTGAGGCAGAAAGGAGGGAATTGATGCTCATTTCCAAGACTTGCATAAGTTGTAAGCAAGATTCAATGTGCCTGTTGTAGCTCACAGATTATTTGTTACAGTAGGCTGTTGTTCACGTATCAGGTCAGCAAATGACTCCTGCAAGAAGTTTACACAGCTCATATCAAGTCTTAACTGGAAATAAATTGAAAAAAAGTAACTGGAAATAACTGGAAATAAGTTCGAGCATTTGAATGTCTGTATGTCTTGTGGTGTCAAGTGTGTCTGTAAATTAAACACACAGTCAATCGTTTTCGTACTTGTGATTTGCTAAAGCTTGACTTCTCGTTGAACAGTAAGTGTGACGTTTTACCGTAATGTGACAAGAAAAAGGAGGAACGGACTGTTTGCATGACAACACCGCTTTATCATTATCATTTTGTGTATTGTGGCAGCACAGTCTTCTATGCGTTGCTGATTGTGGCGTCTGCACGTATGTAGAAGTGTCAAGTTGCCAGTGGTGTTTGATATTATAAAACGTTTTGCATGCATCGAATGCGTTCTCGCAATATGATTGGTCGAGGGCAGTGTTTGGAACTGGCGTTGGTGGATCGAACAATAGCCTGTCGATGTTTCGGGGGTATAACTGCAACTCAAATACAATTTACTACCATATTTCCTAGGTTGATCGAAAAGCTAAAAAACACTCGCTTACGCTCGTGTTTTTCTGACGCTTTTCTCGTGTCACCCTAACACCCCGCGTGTTGGTATCACGCAATCCAAACACGCCTGAGCGTGTGGTAACCCTTTATTACCATGTGTTGTAGCTTATAACCATATAGTGCACATATTCTGTAGATGACAATCAGTGTGCTCAGTGTTGTTGACCACTCGTTGTGTTGTCGTTTCTGTCTCGCTCGGCACCATAACAAGACCTTACATTTACAAATTTGCAAAGACTCAATAAAGTAGTTTTAATGCTTGATAAGAAGACAGATGTGGAAGGCACGGAAGAGATAACTCATAACTAATTTAACATAGCCAAATAGAATGCTTACCAGTAGAGATGGAACATAGTAAAATACAAACTCTTCTGTCAATCTAAAAATGCAAGCCAAGGCCAATATCCATTAGTGTCAAACATTGGATAAACATTGACTGTCACTCTATGAGTTTCGTCAATAGCAAGCATTCAGACCCTTTAGAGGAAATACATCTCTGAGGTGAACATATTTCCCCTGTAATTTCCTTCTTGGTATTTCGTATCTACATTCAAACCTGTATTAGCGGCCACCTCTATAGAGCAGCCACTTGTGTATAAAGACCACTCTTCATAACCACAAAATTACACTTTCTATAGAAATCAACTTGGACCTAAAGGCCACCTGTCTATAAAGGTCATTTTTCTAAGGTCCCAGAGTGGGCCGTTATAGACAGGTTTTACTGTATTAACTTTGAGTTTAGATTTGGTTATTGCAGTTTGTATATATAGCATGAATTACTTGTTTAGAAAACCAATTGACCAATCGACAGAGTGATCAAATCAGAAAATACTAGTATGTTCTCTATCTCTGGTTGTTGCATCATTTCTTGGTGGATAATAAGATGGTACATCAGTAGACATACAGCGTTTAGCATCTACAATAATTATGTAACTACAGTTGATTACGTTTATTATCCAGTCGAAAAAGTCCCACTACTACTGCTTAACATTGCCACTGATCGGGTGCCATCTGACATACTGGCTTTGCTAATATGTTTATCGACAAGGCTACATGTAAACAAGACTATCTGCGGCATGCTGTGAAACAGGAAAGATAAAATAGAAATAAATTGTACTCACTCTGCAACATTGCTATGCTGCTTGATGGCGAGAAGCACATGTTTTATATTCAACCATAAGCCGATGACAGGGAGTAATGCAATCGCAAGGATTAATATTGCACGTTGAAGTAGAATGCCAACCCTTCGATAGTTTTTTGCACCAATAGCCTGGTTCATGAGTGTGTCTAACCCCATTGACAAGCCAAAGCCAATGGACAGTCCAGTGACGTTCGTTATAGCCAACGCTAAACCAGCAGCTGCAAGGTTTGTCTTGCCAAGGTGACCAAGAAAAAATGTTGAAGAAAGGGGGATAAAAAATATCAGGAAATGTGTGCATGACACTGGCCAGAAGAGAGTTGCCACACGTTTGGCTTCTTTCTTAGCAACGGGTGTCAGTCTTGGGATTGTCTTTCCTTGTGGTCTGTGCCAGATTTGAGGGCACTTGACTTCTTCTTTATTGCCATGGATACACGAATGACCACAATTGCCACAACCTGAAAAGAAATCATAAGTCTTTGTTAACAAGATGTTATGCAAGACTGATCCCGCAAGCACAAGGTGTCTTGGGACGTCCCACGGACGCTCTTAAGACGTTTGGACGTCACGGGTGGATCGTATCTTGTGTTTACTGGGATATGTAATGTAATATCATTTTTTAGACAGTTGGTCTATTCACACGAATGTGATTTACAATAGGGCATATGTAGTTTCAAAGCAATCAGTCCGTAGTGAAGGAAGCTCACAATGACATAACAACACAACAACACAGTTTGTCTTGTGGACCAAAACAATAACTGACCAGAAAAAACTCAATTGAGTACACTTCGTTTGAAATGTAAATACAAGATACAGTCAAAGGTGTATTAGCGGCCACCTCTATAGAGCAGTCACCTGTGTATAAAGGCCACTCTTCATAACCTCATAATGACACTTTCTATAGAAATCAAGCTGGACAGAAAGGCCACCTGTCTATAAAGGTCTTTCTCTTCAAGTCCCAGAGGTGACCGTTATAGACAGGGTTTCACTACACAACCAGGGCAGGGTACGTGGCAAGCACTCGAGTTATTGACAAATCAAGGTCCTCATGGAAGAGAGGCTAGTATTCTCACATAATTCATATTGGATGTGTAAACTGTAATAAGTCGAATTGTTCTTATAAGTCTTCACATATGGAGCATAAATATTACAGTCATAGGAAATGATCGGATATGAAGGATTCAAGGTAGGTTCTGTTATCATGATTCATAGGTCTTTATTGGTAAAAATCAACCAAGAATATAAGCATAGAAGTCATCATTAAGTGTGCACTTATACTATACGGAACATCATCATCATTACAGTCAAACCTGTATTAGCGGCCACCTCTATAGAGCAGCCACCTGTGTATAAAGGCCACTTTTCATAAACCCCAAAATGACACTTTCTATATAAATCAACCTGGACAGAAAGGCCACCTGCCTATAAAGGCCGTTTTTCTGAGGTCCCAGAAGTGACCGTTACAGACAGGTTTCACTGTATCATCATCATCATCATCATCATCATCATCATTTATTCTGNTAAAACCAATAAGCTGCAATAGCTTTTCTTCATTGTGCAGATACAAATAGATACAAATATTGTATTTCAACGTATGGATATAAAAATGTTATTAATATTTTTTCATTTTTTAATAACATTAGTAATAGCAAAGTGTTAATGCTACTGCAGATATTTTCTAATCATCTTGCCGAACCCCGCCCTGCAAGCAACCGTCTTCATATGCCAGAGTAGACTGTTCCACAGACAGACGCCAGCAGCCTGAAATGAGTGACGATGGCCTGACTGAGATAGAAATTGTTGCTACAGAAAGATTAAGTTTTGGAAGAGAAAAGGAGGTCGGAACATATGTATTATCAGAGGAGGTGCATCACGATGTTGAACTCTTTGCATCAAGGAGAGCTGATGAAAATGGATCCTGGATGTGACACTCAGCCACCCAAGGGCTGTCATGCCGTTGATTTGTCTGTACATTCAATTCATAATCCAATTCTCATTGTGCATAGAAACATTTCGTGATTTGTGAAGGTTGTTTCTTCTGTTGAGTCAAGCATGTTTCCCATGGCCATGAGTGGTTATTTGCACTCTAAAATGCACAAATCATCAACCCTCAGTGCAAGCAGTGGCATCTGTTGCAGCTTGATATTTGTTGGCTTTCTTCATTTACTTACTTCCAGGTACAAATTTACAATTATGTGTCATTGTGGTGAAATCGACTGAACTATCTGAACGTTACACAACGACAACTGTAGCCTAAATACTAGACTAGTTACATTTTTTCATAGAAACTAGCAAGTTTTGCAACTTAGTGTAAAGATACCAAGAGTGAGAAACGACACGACTCACGTACGCGATTCCACAATCTAACTTCACAACTATACAGGACACACAACCTCAACATACAGGATTATAACATTTAATAGAACATACATGATTGCGACACTTTACATTAGTTTCGTTTAAAATGTTAAAAAATATAGTGACTTGCTGCCGGAAGCGAAAAGTTTGGGGGTTGAGGGTGTGGCATTAGGGCTTGGGGTCTCCCCGAACTTGTCATATTTTATCTATTTTAATTTGTTTTTCTCCCAGTTTAACATATCAAGGCTCACATTGCATTCTTTATTCTCCTAAAGAATGAAGCACAGTATTTTAGTTTGTATGCCTAGTTTCGTTGGAATAATTATAATTATATTGGAACATCACTACCGTAGAATATGTAGTTGTAGAATATATGTTGATCGAGTGAATAGGCAAGTGGATGTAATTGTATATATAATTGTGGCAGATACGACGGAGGGTAGCCAGCCCGTCCAAAGGCTCGAGAGTACAGATTGCAAGAGAGTTGACATTACAAAATACAAGACATTTTAAGCGACTGACGGAGAGCGCTGATTGGTGGTCTGAGTTGTGACGTAAATGCTTGATGAGACCGCCACACTACTGTGTTCATACTGTAATACTGTAACCTGGCATAGCAGAGCAGCATTGATGAATTTCGTGTAAAAACGGGTTGTGCTTTCCTANACTCAGTGAATTTTTGTTCGAGTGGAGTGAGAGAGTTTTCCTTCTAGAGAAGCTGGTTTGTTTATGCAATTGAGCGGCTACCTGCACCCAGGAGTTCCTATAGCAACTTAGGTTCTATTTCGGGGTGCAAATGTGAAGTGTCGTATGATGTCTACGCAGATAAAAGAAACTGCGAGAGAAATCAAAGTCTTGCTATGTAGGGTCACACGAGAAAAGCAGGAATTCAGAATATAATTGAAAGGAGGGAGGGAGGCAACATTCCACTGTCAGCCAATTATAGTACGGTCAAATGACTTCCCGCCTGCTCGCCACGGAGGAGCAGGACGAATCTGTCACAGCAGGGTCGAAGTTCCTTCGCGCCTCGTTTCGAGTGTTGCCTCTGACAACAAGCGAGCAAAAGAAAACAATGCCATGCTGCGGTGTCGTTCTCCTAACTAAAGCACCGAGCAACCACAAAATTGATCGTAAATAGGTTTAAAATGCTTATTTCAAAGGGTAATATTTTGAAATAATTTTCCTGCAGGACAGGAAAGCAGGATGCTCTGCTACGCCACTGCTGAGCCCTTCTAAGTCCAGACGTGCTTCAAACTGTCTTCAAAGGTGTTCGACTTCCACAACAAAACAAAACAACAATCCAAAAAAAAATTTGCAAAGGAGATGTTTTTTAAAAATTGCATTCTGAACAATGATAAACGTAAAACGACAATTAAGTAGCTTCAAAGGCGAAGTATCAACCAATCAATCAATACAGTATCTATTCAACGTCGAGCATTTCACTGCCGTACACAGATAGTCTATTACAGTTACATGCAAAAGTCAACAATGAGGAAACATAACCATTTGTGAAGCTAAAATGTTAAAGGTGAATCTTAGGTTTATATTTCCGTAAGCGTGATGTTGCACAGTTGCGTTTTGCAACAGTAGCTAGCCTTGCAAAATCACAAATTCAACAAAATAACGTAAAAACTAACCTTCTTTAATGCTGTCTCCGATGAAATGAATGCTCTCAGAGCTAGTCATGTCGTTTTGTTTCTGTTGTGAATAAAAATGATGTACCTATCGATAAAACCCCTGAGAAAATAAAATCCTCCTTTCAAATTGCTCCTGCTGCCTGCTTCAAGTTGAGCGTCTGGAGAAACATTGCAACATGTGGGCTGCTTTTGATTGGTGTGCTATTGTCATGTGATGTCATCACTACGTACCAGGCCTCCTTCATTTGGCCCTGTCAGCTGTTTATTTCTAAAGCATTTATTGCCAAAATAGCAAAAATTGCCCCAGATAGTTGTGTAATGTGTATGTGCGTGACTTTAATCTGAAAAATCCATTAAGCTACAAATAACTTTTTCATGGGACAGGAAAACCATGGAAAAACATGAAATAGTTAATTTTCTATTACAATGAAGAAGTGCAGTTGAACAATACGGTACGCGTTTCTTTAAATAAAATGCGTGCAACTGGAACTCGATGAATCGAAAAGAATGGCAAAATAATACCACGGGGCGAATATTAACCTACGAAGGCGGACGAAAGTGCAGGTGCAAGATTCAAACCCGATAAAAACAAACGCTCTCCTTCTGTTGCCGATTACGCACACGCACAGCTTACATTTGTTGACTAGTCTACAATATGGAGCCACAGGCAACAATGCAGACGATATCAATAATGACTTAATATCAATTATTCATCAGTATATACATTGATGCAATTTTTGTTAAATTTTATTCATATCTGAGATAATAAATTGGAAAATTAAATACAAAGTTACAGAATCATAATGTGAATATGGCAAGTAATGGCTGTACACATCACTTACATAGAGCCAAGTTAAAACATTTACAGAACTTAGAGAGATCAATAGACTTCAGTTTAAATTTAAATAATGCCGGATAATGATCGACAGCATACGAGAGAATTAGATATTAGGAGTTCCATTGGTTTACAATGCGTAATGCAAAGAAATATCGGCGATAATTCTTCATGGAGGATTCTACGTTGTTCTTCAACTTGAAGGAATGCTCTCTTGTTCCGTAAGGAGAGTTGTACAGTTCGAAGAAGGCTTCAACGAAGCATCAATTGAAGTTATTGATGTTCTTTCTTTTACAAACTGGTTGGAAAGGATAAATTACTTTTGATAGTGTTTTCATTTTCTTAATAGCCTCAGTTTGTTCTATTTGATTGTTCTTAGATTTTTAGCGAAATATTTCAACCTAAGGGCATTATTCTTGACCAAAATCTGAAACATGGGACAGCATAATTGCAATTTCAGTAATGTTAATAATTTTATTAGAAATTGTTGCTTGCATTGACAGTTAATTTTGAGATTGCATTCGTTGATTAGAAGATCATTAAATTGGACAATATTGGACTGGTCGACTGAGGCGCACGAAGCTAAATATTGAAGTTGCATCGCCAGTTACTCAAGACAGATGTAAATGGAGATCTCTTGTACAAAACGTAGCAACGCACTCACAACAATTACTTTGCATTTTTAATAGTCGCTGACGAGTTTAGTATTATTTACGAAGTGGATATTCGTCTGGTAACCAGAATACTTTTTGCTCGCAGTTACCATTTGTCCGGTAATTGTTCCGAGCACGAGGCAAACGAAAGCCGAAACCCTAACACTACTAAGCCTATATCATTAGAAGGTCAACGTCGTTTTCAGAGCCGTACTCAATACCAGTCATGCAGCATTCACAGATTTCTGATGACTTATAATTAAAAGAGTATGCTGCACGTAACTATTCTTAAGAATGAGTCCCCCGGTGAAATTCGACTAATTAATTTGATCAAATAATTATATTACTTTGCGTGTAAATTAGTGAAAACAGTTAATTGAGTAGGAAAATAAATTTCTGATGAATGGAATCTACAGTATGAAGAAAAAACTGATGACGTCATGTAGCAATATTGTATAAAATATGTGCATGTACTATTGCCTACATGCAATAATGAAAGTATATAAACGGGGGTAAATCCCTCCTTTATTTTCCTGTCCCATCTGGACAAATAAACATACATACATACATACATTGATTCGTTTGTGTTCCTTTAGCATAAACAGTAAGACATATACCAGAGTATTCTCTTTGTGAAAACTTTGAAACACGCGTCGTATTCAATACGGTTTGAAAGTGGTCCATTCCTCCGTGCACTTCACTACCTGATTACTAGCAGGTTCAATATAACGCATTCGCTCTTTTCAGATCCAAAATGAACGTTTCTTGTATCAGACCCGATACACCAAAATATTTAACTGTATCGCAGCCAATGTATGGTAACTTAAATCCATGAAATTAAGCGAATTTTGTACAAGGAAATGTGTGACACAATGAAACTTGTCTATAACGGTCACATTTGGGACCTGAGAAAATGACCTTTATAGACAGGTGACAGGTGACCTTTCTGTCCAGGGTGATTTCTATAGAAATTATCATTTTAGGTAGTATTGTGAAGAGTGGCCTTTATACACAGGTGGCTGCTAATACATGTTTGACTGTACTGATATCGGACTATATCGAATCGGCTTCCCCAGCATTTAAATTGGACCCTACCAACTCAGAGCACAACATGGTCGGATTGGACTAAGAAATTGCCATACAAAACAGCTTTATAAAAGTGGTATAATTGGTACATACTATCAAAGAAAATATTCTACACTTCAAAGCACAAGATTACCTAGCTAGCAGTTACCTTAGATACGAAATATAGGTCTTTTTGGTTGATTGAGATGTACAACAAATAAGAAACTGTGAAATAATAATATTTATTTCCTCAAAAGATCACATTTAAACCACATGCAATAAATATACGTGACCATTGCATAACGTTTGAAATGTATCTATAATTCCATATATAATTGGGCAATGTTAGCGACCTAGGAATGACAGTATAACAGGGTCAAAGCCAGCTTAATTGCTCAAGAAATTACTGCAACCAGTAATGAAATATTGCGTTGCAGTCATGGTCACAGTATTGATAAATGCGATAAATGTTGCAATGTCGAAATTGTTTTCAAACCAGTGTCCCTCTGTCTGGAATTTCTGTTTGCCTTTCTGATAGAAAATGTTCATATTGCCTTTGCACCATTTCTGCTTGTTCAAGTTGAATTGGCTTCAATGAATTACCAACAAACTCTAAAATTCCCATAGGGCCCCGTTCTCCTTTCTTTGGAGGTAAGCGAAACACTTGAGTGTAACCAGAAGGCATTGTCGTATATCGCGGTACAAAGACATTGAAGACTTTTGGAACAAGCTCCTTCCTCTACAACGAAAACAAAAATGCATGCATGGGTCACAATAAGTAGGTCATGTCGTCATGATTGTTTTTAAATGAAATACATAGATGCTATACCTAAATCGTCAACAAAAAAAGACATGATGAATAGAAAACAAGCCGAATGATCGAGTTGAATGTTGTAATATTGGTAATATTTAAATAATACTTTTGGACTGAGCTGGGATTTGAACCCGTATCCCCTGGCTCCGGAGTCAAGTGCCTTGTCAATTAGACCATCGGCCCTCACAAACACACAACGCAAATTGAACAAATTGTGGCTCCTTCAAATGTTTTGCAAAAATTTACAAAGACAATGTACACGTTTCACTGATGCTTTCTGTAATCATTCGTAGCACAGCGAGCTTTTAAATAGTGTTAGCACTGGGAAGAAACCTGATTGTAGTGGAGAAAGGTGGTAGCGAATTGGGGTAAAGATGTGCTGTATAACTTGGGTTGTATAACTTGGGCTAGAACAGCGCAGCGCAGAGAGATGACATGTAAGTCATCAACAGATGTAGACAACTCTTTCTTCATTATTAACAGAATAGTAGATTTGAACTACTATGACGGCATTTGCCTATTGCATATGTTGGTGGTTTAATGACAAACGGTGGCATTAATTAGTTAGAGCCAGCTACTCTACCGAGTCGAATTGCTCTTGTGGCACCTCAGCATGTCTCATCTCTGAGTAAGAAATAAGATACCATGGAGAAGGGAGCCCTATCTAGCTAATGCTGAGTAATGATGGTCCACTTTCTGTAATCTTTCTTCAGGTGAGATGTATCGTTTAACCCTTGTCCTGCTATTGACGTGTATACACGTTTTAGAAACAAGTCAAAAGTAGCAACACATAACCAATCAAATAGTTAGTCCTTAGCAAGCAACCAATCAGCAATTGATGAAGCAACTTCAAGGCTTCACTTAAATAGTTTTACGAGCAGGACAAGGGTTAAGCTGCTTATTTTTACTTTTACTTGATTTTAGTACATATAAAATGTAACATTGCTCTCAAATAAACTACGCAGCAATACAGAAGAGATTCCAGAAACTTGCCTGCTAATTTAGAGTGGCTCAGTAGGTAGTATTCGTTTAAATCAGAGTTATGATTCCAAGAGGAATGAACAGGTACCGCCACTGCAATGTATGTATTATCACAATTCAAAATACATCAATATAGCTCACCACCATCCAGCTATAGATAATGGGTTCACGATTATCTTTAGCCAGGTCAATCATCTGCAAAGAAAAAACATACGAACATCAGAGAATAAGTTGACAACAATACTATCAAACTTGCTTAACCAGACCGCATTATAAAGGTCTGTTTAATTAAGCGGTTGGACTAATAGTGGAAAAATTGACATTCAAGACCAAAATTGCAACATTTTCTCAAAATGAAACACCGTGCAATTCAAATCATTATTTCAATGCAAAACCACTGCCTTCTTCATCAAGTTATGGTCATGTTAACTTAAGAAGCTCCGCGTTTTCATTCCTTGTCTGATGGCACATTTCGAAAGTTTTTCAAAGAAAAAGTACTGTATATTTTCGTGTGATTCTACACGTTCAAAACACATTCTAAAATTTTCAAACCCGGTCCAATTAAACGTATGTTTTGGTCCTAGTAACTGTTATATTTAAATGTTGTGGTCCTAATAACTATCAACATTTAAATTTGGGGTGGCGTTATAATGCCAACTCGCTGCATAAATATCATAAAAATGCTCGTACAGTCAAACCTGCATTAGCGGCCACCTCTACAGAGCAACCACCTGTGTGTAAAGACCACTCTTCATAACCCCCAAATGAAATTTTCTATAGAAATCAACTTGGACAGAAAGGCCACCTGTCTATAAAGGTCATTTTCCTCAGGTCCTAACGGTGACCGTTATAGACAGGTTTCACTGTAACGTATATTGTCGTTTGCAGCTTGGTCCACAGGAGTGGATCTGCAACAGATATACATGATAACTAGGGTCGTCAGAAGTCCCTTACTTCACGGAATCGTTCCGTATTTATGTGCTTAACAATTTCAAATTTAGTTGACTTTGTTAGACACTTCTGCCCAAGTTTGCAAATGTTCCGTATTTTTTCCTCTGTTGTCTGGTAACCCTAATGATAACCTGTGCATGGTGATTGGTGAATCGATAATCATAGGATTCATGTCATGAGTCTGGCACTGAGCTGCAAGCTTTGCACAGTGGTGAGTATGTGTGCACAAGTGTCCTGCCTGTCTTTGCCGTCGAATATAACGGAATTTATTAGCAGCCTCAAGCAAATTTAGGTGACAATGAGGTAGTTTAAATGTATGTGCGTCTTGTAAAATTCACTGTGGTAGGCACTGGCAGACAAACTAACATCTATAGAGAACACTTATTTCTGTTTAATTTGTGTTATAAAGTGAGCAATCAATCATAAATTCATGGAGCCACGGTGGTATTGTACTGAATGTTGATTTGTCTTTCTTTGGTGTTACTTTGTCAGCCGTGTCTGACCGTAATTTATGGCGTAGTTTACGTAGTAAGTGCATTAAGAGGAAGAAAGACGGCCTCTCTTCCAAACTGGAATCTTTGTATTTTGCGCGGCGGAGAAAAATATTTCGAAATATTTTGCGCGTTTAGCCTCTCGTTGATGTGACTAAAATGTGCGGTCCAGCCGCGGTTGACAGCTAAAATAACAAACTTACAGTATGGATTGCGCGGACAGAGCCTCTTTTTCTGAGGAAAATGTCTACAGCTGAGCTCAATTCTCAGAATCTGCACGGCTGCAGATTCAGAAGGCCAGATTTGCGCGGCGGAAATCTCCGCCGCGCAGTACATAAATTCCACTCAGGCCTCTATCTTCAGACAGAGGACCATCAGCGGAAAACAGCATCAGACATTGGCAATGGCCAGTGCTTATTTTTAGTTATTTATGATAACTATCCAGCGAGTTGGAACGTTGGTATTTTACATCCACCTTTGAATTTGACAGGATTTTATTCGGTGATTTCTGCTGAATCTTTTGCTTTAGGCTGGAGTCAAGAGCATACGGCACTGACTGGCAGGTTCAGGCCTATAGGCTAGGCCTATATATAGTGCTATAATTCACTTCAGTTTTGAACTTACCCTGTCAGCGACCCGAGATAGATCTCTGCATTGTGGTATCGTAGCAACCACACGCTCATGTTGAACTAACAGAGTAAGGAGTGATCTCTGCACTTTCCTTCGGAAGTTCGCGTCTTTAACTTTGGACTTTAGGAGACCCTCAAAACTTCTCCCAGCAATCAGAATAGATTCTGTTGCGGCCGCCATGATGGTCCATGCACAAGGCAAGGTTTGGCCGACGAGAGGCTGGTGCATAATGACTTTGCAGTGATGGCGGCACCGTTGAGGTTTTTTTTCGGCAATTCTCTTCGACTTACAACTGGAATTTTGAGCCAATGTCAAGCGCTTTCTTTCACCCAAGTCAGAAATAAATCCCAGCGGCATCAAAGAACTCGAAAACGGATCAATCCATTCGTCAAGAGACACACAGACTTTATCAAAGAGCTTTGTGTTACGCTCGTTCATCATGAAAGATTACTGACGACGAGCGGGAGAGCTGCACTTCTGCAACAGTATGGAGACTTAGTGAGTATTGGCTATTAATAGGGACTAAAAAATTCTGCCTCATCAACCTTTTCATATTAATATTAATCTTGATAACGAAATTATTGAGCAAGTTTCGCACGCATTTAAAGTAGGCTGAAAAGGCTGGGAGTCCACTCGAGCCAGACTGCAGAGCGTGGCAAGTGTGCACCCAAGATCTATCGAGTTCTAGAATTTTGCGCACTTGTAATTTAGCTGTACAACAAAATTAATGTGTGCTGATCTTCATTTTCGATGACTATATAAAAATTCTTAATAACAAACAGCTACTAAGATGAATTTTAAGTGAAATTGTGTTCATTGGTGCACCTAAAGTGTGCACCTCAGTATCTTTTTCAGTAGTTTGCGCACTCGCACCTTAATATTTTGGCCTCTGTGCACCCGAGATCTCGGCGAGATGGGCCATGCTCTGCAGTCTGGCACTCGAGTCCTGGGACCCATCACCCAGGGTCCAGGGACTCACTGGGACTGGACTGTCAAGGAGTTGACACAGATTATTAACTACTTTAAGGAGCATGCAGTGCTGGGAAAGTCACTCATAAAAAGTAACTAGTTACTTTTACCCTACTGAACAAATTACTTTGGAAGTTACTTTGGCCCAAAAGTAACTAGTTACAAGTTACAAGTTACTCTGAAATAAAAGTAACTAGTTACTAGTTACTCGAAATTTTTAAAAGTTACTTTTTAAACGCATAAGACAATTTAGGCAAGTCGCACACCAATAAACTCGTATGCAAAACAGGCCTCTGCCGAAATAACTTTTCCTTGTCCAGTTCGAAGGGCAAAACTTCGGCTCGCATAGTCTGAAACAGCTCAAATCACAGCATCAGTTCTGGAAAAAGTCCAACAACTCCCTTTCAGAATAATATTACTTTTGCTCAGAAAAACCAGAAGATGAAATATCTAAAGACACGCATTACGGTGAAATGGAATCGGCCCACTAGATTCGAAGTTGGCTTTTCCGCTCACTCCGCTGTGCTGCAGCAGCTCTACTCCCATTTCGAAGGCGTCCGTCGAAGTAGCATCTTGATGTCTGGGGACAATATCATTCTTCACCGCTAAATAATAATAATAATTTTCATTCTTCCGTCGACTTGCTTCGTTGCCCGTTGTTCGCTCACAAAGCGCGCCTGTCAGAAACTCGGAATCTAAACGTTATTCAACATTATTCAAACACAAACATGAAACACAGGAGTTGCTTTGTTGACATCACTTCGTCCTGCCTCTGCGATTGAAATTCAATACGCTGTCAAGCCATCAAGCAACTTTCAATTATTCTTTCTTGGTTCTAAGAACAAAGGTCAACAGCCATTTGCTTTTGATTAGCATTGCACATGTGCGTTGTGCCATCGTCGTCGTGTAAAACGAGTCAAGCGACGGCTCGGTGTTTCGAGAGGATGTTATCGGTGTTTCAACTTGTTATTCGCAGTGCTATTTCTGGATCGGGACACCAATATAGAGTGCCGGAAAAAAAAACAAAGAAGGCAGAATTTCAACGCCATTTCAGATCATTTCTAAACAAATCGCGGCCTTTATTCCTCCAACTATTGTTATTGCGGTAACTTCTACTTGCTTGACAAAATAGCTAAAAGTTACTCGTTACTCAGCTTGAAAGTATGAAGTTACAGTTACAAGTTACTTTTTTTCAAAAGTAACTAGTTACCGTTACAATTTACTAAAAAGTAACGATTACTAGTAACTTCGTTACTTGTAACGAAGTTCTTCCCAGCACTGGGAGCATGTAATACAGATTATATTAAAATTAATAAAGGTTTGACTGTTCTAAGATCTACTGGATCGCTAATACCTAAAAAGCAAAGAAATAAGCCTATCATATAAAACTTTTGTTTTGCCATATGTGGAATATTCTTGTACTGTCTGGGCACTCGGGGGCCTTACTGGAAAGTTCAGCTTTGTACAATGGAGACTACGCCAGGCCCGTATGGAAAACTCGTAAATCGTACGCCGGATTTTACGCCAAACTTTTATACACTTGTACGCCAAAAATGTTTGGATTGATTATAATCTCAACAAAGGCCTCAACTCAATAAGGAAAAGTACGCCAACTACTGACATTTACAAAATTTCGTAGGACGTACGCCAAATTTGTTTTGGCGTAGGCTAACTCCACGCCAAATTAATCTGGCGTAACATACATGTTTTCCATTCGGGACGCCAGGGAGTGCTGCTCCACCAGGGTGGCACAAAGTTTAAATCCTTCCGCGAAAAAAATCACGGGATTTTGGAGTAGCGAAGTAATTTTCAGGTAAAAATATTGTCCTTCGAAAAATCGGCATCCAATAAAAAATACTTGTTCTTCCTTTCACAAAACGGATTGAAGAAGCAAGCAGCCATCTCCGTCGCACGACTGTATGTTTTGTTTACATTGGTTTTACGGCTTTGTAATTCAACACCTATTCGTCATTCCAACCAGCTATTGTTCTGGGTGTAAAGGTCACACCCATTATCTTTTGATGGGAAATTCATGTGAGCGGCTGTGTGTGAACACAATCAAAACACGTGCTCTCCGCGCTTCGCAGAGTGAAAGCAAAGAGAGAAATTGCTTCTAATAACACTGCTGCTTATGGAGATTCTGAAGTAGAATTCGAAAATGTGACCACTCCACTACTTTACTATTGTTTCTTGACTGCGTCAGAGCCTGACTCAAAGTAACATTTATGTTACTCACGGCGCCTCGATTGTCGATTCGGCTCGCTTGTGACCAATGTCAAAGTTGCTTTCCCTGATTTGAAGTTTACTGTGCACCGTTTCTATTTGTTATCTGCCTACTCTGAATTATAATTGCGAAGCGATTGATGGATGGAATCCGAATGAACGCAGATTAGCAGTGTAAACAACAAGACAAGTTTGAGTCTCGGTATTTCGATTTTGAAAATGGGGACGTCAATTTCCCAGAAATGCGATTCCCTAAATTTGGGTTGGAACCAAATTGTTGTTTTCGTTTGAATTTCCGAAGTGGCCGTTGAAAGCAGTGTAGCAGGAAGCGATCGTGTTTACACTAGGATTTTCCGAAGGCAGCCTCGATCATAGAATAATTTATTAGTTTGTTGAGTAAATGGACTTTGCAAAGCTTCGGAATTTTCTCTCTGCCTTCCGCGATCTAGGTTCGCGGGTTCGGGCACTTTGTGCCACCCTGTGCTCCACCTTACTGGAAAGTTCGTTTTTCGTAAGCCGAAGGTTGCGCCAAGCACTGCTGCTCCAAGCTTACGCCACGCCGAAAATCCAAGATTTTTAACAGTGTCTAGTACCAACTTCTTCAACTTTCTGCGCTGCTGTGTGCCATT
>OFHS01000384.1:0-19515 GCA_900245855.1 Calvadosia cruxmelitensis
GGACGAGATGGCGAGACGACCTCACCCACCACCTGGGGTCAACATGGCCACAAATAGCCCGTGACAGAGTCAGATGGATAATGTCCAGGGAGGGGTTCCTCCTTCGGGAGTGAGCAAGCCCTGGTCAAGGTATCAAGGTATACCTGACCCCATCTCGGAATTTTTACTTTTTGCAAAATATTTTGTTATATACTGTAATGTCTGTCCTATTTTTCTCAATTGTTAGTGGCTTTGTTTTAATTTGAATTCATTGTTGTCTCGCGTATCAAAATAGTTGATTCTGTCCTTCAAATTTCTGCTTCATAGAATTTGTAGATTGCCAAATGTAGGAAAAAGCCAATCTTCAATCTTTCTGATAAATTTCTCATACCCTTATCAGTCGTGGTTAGGAACTGTGTACCATAACTGGGGGATGAGACTTGGAGGATTTATGGCCCTACACCAGGCCCCCTGGCTTTCTCCTGTTTTGACCTTTGGCTTTGGATTTGGTGCCTCTCACCCCGGCCTATTTGCCTTATTTGGCAAGGGAGTGAAAACTCTTAAACTCTTAAATAGTTATGCTTAATTGTCATTGCGTAAAATCGATCGAATTACGTGGCTGCTCTTAACTCATTAATGGAGAGGCGTTATCTAATGACCATCAAGATTTAATTAGCTATTCCCCTGGCCCAGAAAGATCTCCTACGACACACCTGTCACGCAATTCAACGCTGCTCAAATTTTTAATTAAGTTTCTTAGCTGTAGTATGGAAATGTTATCATGTGAATATGGCGTTAATTTCTTTCGTTCAGTGATGAAGCAAAAGTAGCGTTAAGCAGCGCTAGCTAATGCATGGAACATTATCATTTGCGAACAAACGTTACGGAATTACAGCTAAGAAAAAGCAGTACCTTACCAATTTACTACAACGCTTACGAAATCTAGCACGTTTCCCCCTGTTTTACCGAAACAAATGTCGGCCAGCATGTCGACCGAGTCCTAGTAAGTGTACCCTCGTCGATTCGACCATGGTTCGACAAGGCTCATTGTTATAATACGATGCTATTACCATCTATGCTATTACCAGAAAAGTCATCGTGTTCTGCCGTTCAAAGGAACGAAACAATTTCGTAAATATGTTGTAATTTTAGAGGTATTTTTTAAATTAATGCTACTATTGAATTTGCTTGTTAGATTAAGTTTTATTTATTTATTTCTGACCTTGTATTGTATTAAACTCTCGAATAAAATCGCATAATGCTCAGGAAAAAAAATGTATATTGCGTGAAAAAATATAATTATTTAAAACTGGCTTCGAACACGAAAGAGTTAGAAATCAATAGTGATATTCTCTATAGTGGAGAGCCACAACAAATGTGCTTGCCTGGTTTTGAAATAAGCTACCCGTTCCTGCTGTAGTTATTAATTGAGTGAATGAGATTTAGGTGCTGTTCTATTTGAATAATAAGCCTGTTCTGAGGACACGTGTGTGGACCCATGATCGGGCCTCTGTGTCTTTGTTTAACAACCCGTTCTGCTAGTGCCTCAGAATAACCATCATTTTAGGTGTCAATGAGCAGCGATGTGGAGATAAAAGGCGCAAGTGTGGCTTCTATTATGACGTCTCAGCCTTGATCAAATTCCTTATTGTGTCAGTGAGAAGGGTCGACGAGGTTCAGCCATGCAGGTGGATGAGACAAGATTTCGTTCACCCGGAAGCCGTCAGTTGCTTGTCTCTGATTGGTCCATTTCAAAACGAATACAATGGTTTAGACCGTTGATTGGCCGCAGTAAACATGTTCTTTGTGATGATGTACACAATAATGTTTTCTTCGAAAATGGCAGGGAAAATGGTGTTGGACGTGGAGAGGTGAATTTTGCTCCTTTGCGAGACATTTCACTGTGGATTGTCTCTTCACTTTAATATAATGCCCTGTCGGAAAAAGAGGAAAGAAGACAAATCATGTGTTGAAGGTATGGTCTTCTTGTAGTTTTTCTGCGGTCTCGCGAGAGTTTGTGTTTGAAAGATCTCATTGAACGCTGTCTGCGGCTTCACTTCGCCAGGTGACGGCAGCTCTTCTTTTCAGAGTCTTGATTCTTGGTTTTCTGTCGATTATAGAGACTCAAGGAACTGAATCTGTAACGCAATGGAGAAGGATATCTCCTAGAAAAAGACCAAAAAAGGAACAAGTACGTGAACGTGTACTGACAACTCAAATCTCAATCTAACGCCTAGACTCACCTCTTGTTTAGTTGTTGACATTTGCCATTGCTGCGATTTGGCGAAGGCTAAAGCTCCTAGAAGTCGTTTTATATTGAATAAACAGAATACAGGACTTATTCAACGTATTTTTATTACTTTTAGGCTCCAAAATGTCGAAATAATGGGAACCCGAGTCGGCGAGGTAGGCACTGATGCGAGCAAGTCTGCATTGACCGGGACTAATGGCTTTGTTGTTCTGTAGGGAAAGCCAATATGTTTTGATTTTAATGTACGATTTATGCCGTCCTCCTTTGAGCCACGTTATACACAGTTGTCCTGATTTCAGCCATGTTTTGCCTGGAATGGAGAGAAATATCTTGCCATTTTGATCGTTAAGTGCGTGTAGGCCTACGAACCTTTATAGTTGGGAAGTTTTGATATTCAATGTACGATTTGCTGTTTTCGAGAGAAATGTCAGAGCAGGGATTGCAAAGTAAAAGAAGTAAGACACTGTCCCTTGTCATTTATTAAGTGATTCTGGGTGACTTAGCAGGTTTGCCTATAGAATTTCTAACGTGCATTTGACGACTTTTCTCGACCCCTTTTTTCGACCAGCGTGGTCGTTTTTACATCGTAGACGAATTAGCTGCCGGCATGGTACAATCTGCTGATGTAAAAACGGACTATTTTAAAACGGCTGTGATGATAAGGTTGATGTTTGTTAAGATGAGAAGGATTGATCGTTTTAGTAGTTACTTCGGGTCACGGCTCAGAAGCGTAAACCTGTTGTGTCGATTCTTGATCGTGACCGGCGAGATGCAATCGTTCACTGACCAAGCGACATTAATTATTCACCACCAGTTGTATACAACGTGCAAATGGAGCCATTTATATGCCCGTCACTATCGCCCTAACTTGGTGACCTTGTAACCTTTTGCTTGAAATGTCTGTAACTTTAATTTCATTGCTTACAAAGAAGGAAAGTGAGGCAGCATATGTTGCTAATTGTGTTTTGACAGCTACTGTAGAGCAAGTTTGGTATCGGAAGGTGCTTTAACTAAAACCAATCAGTATAATGATTACTAGAGTATGCAAGATATAAAGTACGAATTGTGTAATGTACACTTTTATACGCATTGGGTTGCTTGGTTTATCCAATTTAGCATTCTGTGGTATTTTAATTATTCTAATTAACATGTGTCCGCCTTAGCTATTGTTACTTGTTATGCAGATTTTTATGTTCCTCATGTGTGACTCTTGCATCATCCTTTTCAAGCTAAGACTATGGCTGAATTTCTTTTTTTTGCAGAGACGTCACTGTCTTGCAGAAGAAATGCAAACTATATGCAAAACTTGCTTCCTGACGAGGTGTTAGTGCGTCTGTGCAGTCATGCCGCACCCACTGACCTTTGTCGATTATCAAGAACGTGCCGGAGACTGCGATCCATCTGCAAGGATGACACCTTATGGTAAGAAGAATTGTTTTTGGGCAGGGGTGTTGCCAGGGTGTCGTCTCCCAATTAGGGGGGGCTACAGTCCCATTTAGCCCCCACTGGCTCTACCCCTATATTGTATGTACACATGCCTTAAACGTATCTGCAACAAGCATAAATTAAAGCCTATATGAATGCTGTCTCTTCGAAGAACCAAACAACATCTTTTCAAAAAACTTATTTTATTGGGATGTCTTTTCTCAATTTAAGTGTCCTGATGGAATTAGGCTTACGTTCTTTTCTGTTATTTTATTGTACCTGCTATTGTAGGTTGGCCTACAATCAGCTTTGTTTAATTTTCAAGGACAGTGCCACTTGGTGGCTCATCCTGTTAAATGTTGTGGATATCTGTACATATCCAGAGGCACATCTTTGAAAGCCTCTTTATCAGCGTAAATTAATGATGTGTCTTAAATTATTTTGACAGGAAAACATTATACGAGAGACACTACCAACTGGATCGTCCTGTCCTAAGAAAGGAAGATGGACAGTTTCAATTCATTGAACTTGATGACCAAGCATTGCCTGGTTTCTCCTGGAGAAGTTGCTTTCCATTGTTGCACAAAGCTAGTCACGTTTCGGCAGATGAAACCATCCTTGAGAATATATCAATGCTAGGAAGAAAGGTCAGTAGATTGGCACCCAGACTGACGATGCTTCTGTTTAGTGACAAATTATATCTCCTTGCCTTTTGTGTTGTAACTTTGTCCTCTGATGCTTATCTTAGAGTAATGCGGAATGGAATTATCTGTCGATCGCAGGGCTATTCATCAATATCCAAAGCAGTGAAGGAAGCACGCTCATCGAAAACCACGGCCAGCATCATATTAATTCACCCCGGACGCTACCAAGAACAAGTTGTAATCAGCAAACGAGTTGCATTGCTTGGAGTTGGTGAGTTGACGAGACTGTAGAATGCTAGATTGTTCTATAATTCATCTCACTGACAAAATATAAACATCTTGATAAGTTGATGTACATTTGTACCAAATGTTAGTTAACACATTAATACTGAGGTCTGGGTCTAGTGACTCATTGAAATCTAACTTTCTTTTGTTATCTAGATGGTGTTTTTGTTGTTTAAGCATTCGTGTAATTTTAAATTTTTCTACATGCAACAGGCTTTGCCCCTGTAGACCTACATTATAGTATGTAATTCTGCAAATTTGACATCAAGCGTTTTTATAAATAATTTATGTATCTGATTTATATACAGTCTCGTTAATATAGAACCATATGCCTACCAATCAATTAGCGCTATGGGAATCATATGCTGGGCAAGTGTTTAAATTAAGCTGTTTGGCTTTGCATGCGTTGTTGTTTTAAAAGCCTTGTTGTCTACCTCGCCGGATCGATCATCATACTCGAAAATGATGAAATCCAAAGTAAGGTAATCATTTTTGTCCAATTTTTTCAAAGGTAAATCAGGCAATGAAGATGTAGTCTTACAAAATGATGGTACAATATTGAAATTTGAAGGCCAAGGAACTTCTTCTGTGGTGGCGTTTGTCAAGTTGGAGGTGAGCAGTCTGCCTCAACTAGTGAACTTCCGATTTAGCGCTCAATCTTGTTCGCTTTGATAATGTTGTTGAGCTTTTCTAATATTTTTTGATTTCTTCCTTCCAGGTTGACGCAGGTGATGACACGATGCAATCTCGAAGTCATTGCATTGAAGTCGGCAATGACAGTGTGCCAACCATTCACGACTGCAAATTGACAAGCAAGAATCCCGGTTTGTGACGCTCATTACATGTTGCAATGATGACACCTCTGAGTGCCGTTTGTCTGTTTGTTCTCATTATTGTAATCACCAGTTAAATATACCGCTAATTTCATTTAATAAAACTAGCTACTTAGTGAAATAAAATTATAATGATCGACCTGCTTCAGTAACTCACACAAATTTTAATTATACGTGTGTAATTACTTGCAGGCTCGGCGGCAGTGTTTGTTCATGGAGAGGGTGCAAAACCCCGAGTTTTCCGCTCTGTTGTTTACGATTGTGAAAATGTTGGTATTTACTTGACGGAGGGAGCGCAAGGATTATTTGAAGGCAACGAGATCAGGAATAACCGGCTTGCTGGCGTGTGGGTGAAAAGTGGAGCAAACCCAATTATGAAAAGGAATGAAGTTCATGAAGGAAGAGACGCTGGATTTTTTATTTTCGACAGCGGACTCGTAAGTACAGGCCTGATGACCATTGTTATTCTATCTGACAGCCCAGTTGTCATGACACCCCACATGAATAATCTGTGGTTGCCAAGCAATCAACCAGGTGGACTTACCACTTGACATTTTCTTGCAGTTGAAAAGTTCCAATTGTTTTCAGGGTTATTACGAAGAGAACAACGTGCACAGGAACAGGATAGCTGGCATCGAGGTCAGAACAGGAGCTAATCCGACTGTCGTCCGATGTGAGATTCACCATGGATCAACCGGAGGCGTCTACGTTCATGGCGGCGTGAGTTTATTGTTTTACGTCTGATTCCAATTGTTAGTTTGTTTTAAACCAACGTCATCTAAATTGTTGGCTAACATGTTGTATTTAGGGTCGTGGAGAATTCATATCAAATCGAATTCATTCCAACACGTTTGCTGGCATCTGGGTGACGTCAAGTAGCAACCCCACAATCAAGTAAGTGATTTATTTATAATTTCTTTGTAGTCTACAATCCAGTTTTGCATGTTACCTTTAGAGACTTTCTTGCACATGTGATACAACAAGCAAGAGCGTCGTTGCACTGCTTTATAGTGCTCAACCTGAATGCAAATTTGATATTTAATTTAATTTAGGGATAATGAGATATATCAAGGTCAGCAAGGCGGCATTTATGTCTTTGGCGATGGAAGAGGACTCATTGAAGGCAACAACATCCACGGTAGGTGTAGTTATGGCAAAACATGGAGAGAGAGAAAGAGAGTGCTCTAAGTACAGTCAAACCTGTATTAGCGGTCACCTCTATAGAGCATCCACATGCGTATGAAGGCCACTCTTCACAACTCCAAAACGACACTTTCTAAAGAAATCAACCTGGACAGAAAGACCACCTGTTTATAAAGGTCGTTTTCCTCATGTCCCAAAGGTGACCGTTATAGACAGGTTTCACCGTATGTGTTATGCTGCATTTGGTATGATCTTGATGCTAGTTGCGGCAATCTACTTCAACATCAGTTTTTTAAACACAGTACAACTTCCTTAACATCCACCTGGCTTGATTGGCCACCTGTAGCAAGAGACCACTTTTTATTGGTCAGTTTGACTTTGGATAAATTGATGTTCCACAGTACTTTTCTTTCTGGTTCCGTTTTTGTCGACGTTTATTTTGATGTCTTGTTTCTGTAGGCAATGCTCTTGCTGGCATCCAAGTGCGATCCAACAGCAACCCCATCATTCGTAAAAATCGCATCCATCATGGTTTACACGGTGGCATCTACATTGTAAGCAGAACTTTATTAAAATATAACATTTCTTATCTTTTCCTGAATGAACGCATCAAATGATCAACACCTGTGTTTGTCTGCTCTTTTGTCTAGCATGAAAATGGCCTGGGGTTGATTGAGAACAACGAGATTTATTCAAATGCCTTGGCTGGTATCTGGATCACAACAGGTAATCAATCATTAGATGTCCGAGGGATATAAATCATGTAATACATTGTTGTTTACATAGCAGCCGTGGGATTTTAATAATTCTATTAAAGACAGACAATCATACTTTGTAATTGCATTTCTGGCTGCTTTTAACGATTTCACATTACATTTATAGATTGAAATCTTAAATTTTGATGCAATGTCCTGGTTCTATTTGCTGACACATGTTGACATGTTGAATTTTTTATGCACAGGGTAACTGGAATTTTCACATCCAGAAAAATTTCTTTGAATGTTTTTCTTGATTTTTCATGATAGGAAGTGCTCCTATCCTGCGGCAAAATCGAATTCACAGTGGGAAGCAGGTAGGGCCTGATTGGTTTCTAATGGATCCTGCGGCATGTGGTGTGTTGATAAATGTTAATGAATTTAGAAAATTTCATAAATCATTAAACCAAACAAGCTGTCATAGGATTGTAATCATGAGATGGTTTGATTTTAAAACTAATTAGCTGTCAAATTTGATTTGCAGTTTTGCACATAATATGTTAAATTGTCTGATTGCAGGTCGGTGTATATTTCTACGACAAAGGATGTGGCACATTAGAAGACAACGAGATATACAATCACAAGTACTCTGGTATTCAGATTAGGTAAGAAATATTTTTCATCGGCATAGTCTTAATTTTTCAAGAAATACATTTCATGATGTCAGCTTACAGTCCAACCCAACTTGAGCGACCACACATACGACCAGCAAAATTCGGTCACTTCTCACAGGTTGTACAGTAA
This sequence comes from Calvadosia cruxmelitensis, assembly GCA_900245855.1. NCBI lineage: Eukaryota > Metazoa > Cnidaria > Staurozoa > Stauromedusae > Kishinouyeidae > Calvadosia > Calvadosia cruxmelitensis. Next base: position 8,060 of record OFHS01000384.1, read on the forward strand.
AACCTGTCTATAATGGTCACCTTTGGGACCTGAGGAAATTGGCCTTTATAGACAGGTGGCTTTACTGTCCAGGTTGCTTTCTTTAGAAAGTGTCATTGTTGGGGGTATGAAGAGTGGTCTTTATACACAGGTGGCTGCTAATACAGGTTTGACTGTACTCTTCTGATTGCTCATCAAACATTTGCTTCTCTTTGTTTGCGTAGAAGTGGCAGCAGTCCCGTAATTCTGCGAAATAAAATCTGGGGTGGCAAGAATGGTGGAGTGTTGATTTACAACGGAGGGCAAGGATTCCTGGAAGGAAATGAAATCTTTGACAATGCCATGGCAGGCGTTTGGATTAAAACGGAAAGTAATCCGATCTTGAGAAGAAACAAAATCCACGATGGCCACGAAGGAGGAATTTGCATATTCAATAATGGCAAAGGTCAGCAAAAATTCGTGTCTCTCTTTATGCATTGCGAATATGTTCATAATTTTTGTGATTTGATTTTTGGTTTATTTTTGTGTCGTGTAGGTCTTCTTGAAGAAAATGACATCTTTGGCAATGCTCTCACCGGTAAGCGACTTTGAACGGGTTGATAATTTAATGATAGTTTAGTAGGCTACATATTGTTTGTTGCATAAAAAGCCTTCATTTCTCCTCTTGAAGTGCCTGTGTTGTCCCAATTGATGATGGTGTGGTAGTATTAGGTAATGCTCTACACCAATAGAAATGCTGATTTAATATCTCTTCTCCATCATCCTGCTATTTACAAATATATTCATTCTCATCTTTGCTCATCAAGAGAGCACACGACTCGTCGCTTGGCTTATGCTCATACAGATGGTAGAGAGAATTTCACTGATCACGGCAATAGCAATCTTTTGCGATCAGTTATTATGTTCCTTGCGTTCTCTGCTTGCCGCTTTTCACAAAAAATATTTCAAATATAATGCAAATTTACTCTCAAACTATTGATGTAGTTGTGATCAGAAAACTGCTTTCTCACTTTTCATTTCAATACATTTATGATTTGTATCCGCAAAAATCAATCGACTTCCAAAACTTCACTATACAACATAAGTTTACCACACATTTGTCGTGCTTGTTGTTTAATTTTACCTTCTGTTTACTGAGTTTTAATGTTTTGATTTATTTAGGGGTCTTGATAAGTACATCGAGTTTTCCTGTTCTGAGGCGAAATCGGATCTTTGAAGGCGGCTCATCTGGAGTTGAGATCACTAACGGAGCAGGTGAATGATCCGAGATGATGTTTGTCATCTTCCAGTTACACAATGGAATTGCATTGACTGCTGCTGGACATCCGAGGAAGGTTTTATTCTGTAACTGTTCTGATCTGTTTCTTTCTGTTCCGGCAGGAGGTGTCCTGGAGAAGAACGAGATATTCAATAATCGATTTGATGGCGTCAGTCTTGCAACCGGAGTCAGTCCAAAGATGATCGGTAAGCATCAGATAGAGTTCCAAATGGTCTTTACAATGGATGTGTTATTAGTAGCTATGGTGCCAGATTTGTAGGCTAGCTTACACAGAGTGGGATGCACTGTTCCACGCTGTCTGCTGCTGAGACTATTGTTACTAGAAAGCGTGATGACTTTACAAGCAGTCAAGACGACTGTTGCATTGAATTTGACAGGAGTGACGTATTTTACATCCTTAATGGTTGTCAATGTTCATAGGCTAAATTTCTCTGTTTTGGAGCGTTGTGTTAGATTTGAATTTCAAATTTCAGACAATCATATCCATGACAACAAGATGATACTGAACGAGGCTGTTGAGGCAGGGAAGTGCCTGTACCAGGTATCAGGCAGCATCTGCTACCCGATGCACGACTTTTACCAGTAAGTCAACTTACAAAGTGCACAATACTCAACTTCAGGAACGTATTATGATTCTGTGAAGTCATTCATGTAACATTGATTGGCCTCTCTTTTAACAGATGCCACACCTGTGCGACGTCAGAGGAATTGGCAATTTGCGTGAATTGTATCAAGTGCTGTCACAAGGGTCATGACGTCCAGTTCGTTAGACGTGACAGGTGAAATTACAGTCGTGATGACTTTGACAATTTGTTATGCACATTCTGCCGTTTGAAGTCACCTTGTGGCTATCTTCTCAAACCCTAATCATCATCATTGCCTGTTTGACATTTTCTCTTAGATTTTTCTGCGACTGTGGCGCGAGTGCCACCGACATCAAATGCATGTTGACTAACCAAGTGGACGTCATGGCAACCACATCTAGTCGATCTAAATCTCAACGAAAAAGAACAAAGCAGCGCTGCTCAAAACGAAAGCGCCAAGACACAGATTCTAGCCAGGCAACCACACTCGTTCGTTAGCCGGTCATGCGTTTAGGATTATCACTTTGTAATGAAATGAAAACTATTTATTTATATAATTTATTGATAACTGACCTAGTTCAGGTTGTTAACGACGACCTGGCCGAGTGCATCAAATCCCTTCATACCGTTTCAAGGTGTACTAATGTAAGTAAAAGAGTTTAGAAGATGAATTGCGACATATTTATTGAAGTGGCATGATCACGTTTTTATAAGACAATTCGACGTTTACAGCCGCTATTTACAGAACTATCACAGATTGTAGTTACTTTCAAGTCAAATGTACACGGTCATGCCGGCCTGAAAGCTGCATGAAAACCGATGTGCGATATTATATATTATTGATCAATGCCCACCTCTGTTATTTATTGCTATTTATGATAATGATGATTGCGTTTTGAATTGCAGTAGACACCTGTTGTATCTAACAGCGTTCCACTCAAATGTTTTTGAGAGAAATCTTTCCATGAAAATGGTTGGTGGTTTTGTCTGTTTTGTTGATTTTCGCCAATTGGCCACAAAGGATGATGTATGTCTTGCCAAATAGTAATGGTGTCTGTAGCAAACTAACAGAGCAAGACTAGTTTTAGAGATCTTCATGATGGTGTGGTCTAGTAGCTGGTATGTGTCCTTACCAATCAGGCATTCCGGGTTCGGATCTCGGTCCATACGACACATATATTCATTGTATCTTGTGTTGTTTTGATAGTCAACAGTGACAAGCCATTGATTGAATGGGTTATTATTACATTTTGTTACACAGACTTATCATTAATTCCTAAGTTATTCAATATCAATTTTAATTTCAATATATTCAATTTTCAAACAAAGCAGACCACAAACTTGTGGTTAAAATAAACAGAAATTTTATAAGGAGGACAGGAGGTGTTCATCAGCATGGCACGGTGCTCATAAAAACCATCCAAGCAATAGTAGGGCATTATCAAGACAGATCAGTTGACACAAGCAAAGGATATTCAAACTGTCCAAATATATTTCTATAATGTCTTGTAAAAGTGCACCCAAGCTACCACTGGTCTCGGTCGATAATAAGCGTAAGAAAATCAAAGTACATGTTTAAATTACATTTGTATGAAGCAAATTGAATCGGAATAATGCAATTGAAATTGTGGCCTATGGGCTACAACTGTGATGACTTGCATTGTGCTTCCTAATAATAAAGCACCATTGTACTTTGCTCAATCACATTGCAACATGAGCTCTTCTATAAATTCAGAACGAGTATTTCATGTCCTTTTTGTTCTGCTATTACAGTTGGGAATCACGATGCTGTACTTTGTCTTTGTATACTTTTTCTCAACTGCTTTGAGCGAGTAAAGATGCGACGCCTTGAAATGGGCGTGGTCTCCCTTTTATGACCAATCTTCAACTGAAGCTTTCCGCCTGTCAACAACAAGACATTCTTGACATCAGCTGTGATAGAAAAGCCTCAACAACGACATGCTTACAAAAAGACACACCCACAGTGAAACCAGTTTATAACGGTTACCATTGGGACCTGAGGAAAATGACCTTTATAGACAGGTGGCCTTTCTGTTCAGGATGATTTCTATACAAAGTGTCATTTTGGGGTTATGAAGAGTGGCCTTTATACACAGGTGGCTGCTCTATAGAGGTGGCCGCTACTACAGGTTTGACTGTACGTCAAAAGATGCTAGCTGAAGAGTACTGTTCGATTACGGTCTAACTCAAATCTTGAGTTCTGTACCTAATCACTGCCATGTGATATGCATTTTGGCCTTGGTGTTTGATTAATTGGAGTAAATTAGCTGCAGATTACAAGAGCTGTGTCTGCTCTTGCTGCTTGTGAAGCTGTAACACTGCTCCTGCAACCAAGCACCAGTTACATGGATGGGCACTTGAAGAATCTATAGTATCTACTTAGAAATTCAGCTGGACTCCCTCCTTGGATAAAGAAGAAGAGAGTGGGTGGGATAAATTCAAAAACTGAACATCTCCCACCAGATAATAAAGCAGTTCAGCAATGCAAGAATAAAAGGGTCAACGGAGCAACTAATACAACATATGTACCACGTTGTTACACAGACTTATCATCAAGATTTCCTAAGTTATTCAATCTATTCATTTTAATGCACCAGAATCGACAACCAATGTATAAGCCCGTAACACTTGACACAGTACGATTCTACATCTCCGCCACGGGTGATGCTGCCATGAATGACGTAGAGGGAGTGGCAGTCAACAAATGGGTTCAAATCTCGTTTTGTGATGGTTCTATCCATTGAGCTGTTCATACATGCGCAACATCACACACAGTACCTCAATGAAGACGCAAGTCATGCAGAGTACCAAAACTTGGTCTGACCAATAATTAGTCACACAAGCTCAAGTGCTATAATATTATCACTAATCACTAATTGGCTATATTGTCAACATTGAATCACTAATTGGACAGTACAAAGACAATGCATGACATCATCATGGTAATTATGGGCACAAAGAACAATATGCGTCAATAATGGATGTTAGATTGCACGATCTTAATCATTGCGAGAATAAGGCATCTAGACAAATGTCAAGAAAACGATTTAAAAGTCTTACCATTTTCTAATTCCACCCACTTCGTAACTGGGTTTCCACCTGTAATCGCGAATTGAAAAATGGTTTGTCAACAAGGCTATGGATAGGCAACTGCAACCACTTGCAGGATGCCAAAGCCATATTGACGACTGTTAAAAAAACCAGAACAAATTGATTGATCTTACCACGCATGAGGCTCCTGAGCAGAACAGCCTTAGAATCGATAACATCTTTCCTCTCATCCTTCACTTCAAACGAGAGATACGTGCATGGCGAAACCCCTTGGTCTGCCTTCAACTGTAAAGAGAAATGATTCATTGTTACTGGGCATCACGCCCTCTCATAATAGCACACAGAAACAGATCTACTTCACTATCGGTCACTGTCGCCAAGTGATAACAGTAACAAAACAAAGCGTACCTATGCAAAGGTCTTACAAGGCGCATTATCCTTGCATCAAAGGCAACTACCTCTATTACAAGATACCGAAACGAATCCTTTCAAATAGACATACACTGAATGAGTGGTTGATAGTCATGGAGCTGCCAATTGGTAGAATGGGCGAGCGAAACAGCACCGGGTTATGTCCAAATATGCCACTCTTCTTTGAACGACTGCAAATACAAACAGAAATACCTTTAAGAAGATTACAAATAATTTGTCAATTCTTCTTGTTACACAAAAACCGTGACACAAGAGCAAGCCAATTGTCTAAAGACATGGTTTGAATCATTTTCACGCAATCTGCCTACCTGTCGAATCTTGCCTTGACAGAAAATGTTGAAACTCCTAGAAATAAGAAGACAAAAGAGGCAAATCTAATATGTCACAAGGTGAAATGTGTTTAACCCAACAACAAGCATCAAGCAAAATAGCAGAATATCTTGAGCAGAGACACGAAGTATAAGTACAATGCATACAATGATGTTTATTCTCACCTTCTCTGGCATACAGTCCCGTGACCTGCAGAAGTTCGCCATAAATGCCAAAGTACTTTGTCGGCTCCTTGGATAAATCAACAACTTTGCCTTGCTCTACAAAATAAAACAGAACAAGAATAAATATTGGAAAAGTCCGAGTGCAAACTGACAAGGAGGTTACACCATGATTAAATGTGAAAATCATGAAAATGCGGTGAAAATAAATGGAAAATGTTGGCGTTTCAACTGTGTTTTCATAGTGGTCCAATAAGACCAACCTGTTTCACTCGAAGGAATCTTTTCCACTTTCTTTTCTCTGACTTCATCAGCAGCAACGTTGTGTTGGTGGTTATGAAGCAAGTGTTCTGCGGATGTGCTTCCAGTTTCATCTTCAATGATCTCGTATTGATCTGGTAATTCAATCAACAAAATAATGGAAAGAATAAGATGATGCTTTCAATGCTCCATGTCTATTGAACAAATATATTAGCAGCAATTTAGAACTAAATACAATCACTTTTAAGAACACTGTCCGTGAACTTGTAAAACAAGTAAAACTAATTAATTTAATTCATAGGCATCAAGAAACGAACGTTCATATCATGTTTGTAAATTGTAACAAAGCATGTACTTTCTAACTGTTATTTTTGCATGCATCGCTTATATGTCTGAAATATACTCCTGTCAATTAATCAAAAACAGACCTAAAATGTACACCTGTAACATTCTCAAACAAAAGTCAACGCTCGTCCAAGTGGAATTGTTCAAGTGAAAACTACAGATCTTAAATGGGATTAAATAGAGCACCTTGACCATCGGCAAAATAGTCGTGTTTGCATTGTCATCAGCTTGTCTCATTTTTGAGATCATTACACAAACAAAATGTTGTGAGCCTTGTCAATAACAGCTGAAAAAGTTAAGAGACGCGAGGAAGCAGAGAACACGATGAAGACAGCACACGTTTAAAACAAGTCAAGGGTAAATAAAAGAATAGAATGGCAAAGTGTTTTAACTGGTATAATTAGATGTTTACTCTCGATTGCATCCTATAACAACAGCTGAACAGAAATATCACACTGGATCATGAATTGAACATTTGAACAAGTGCAACGTGTTGCGTGATACAATAACTAAATTACTAAAGATTGAAGCTAAATTTCCCATTGACTATTATTGATTTCATTACTATTCAATATAAACCAGAACGGTCTCTGTGTATTATACAATTCATTGCTGACGTCACTTAAAAGAAGAATTTGAAATTCATTAGGATCCCATTACCAAAATCATGAAATTACAGTCTAGTCGTTTACAAAATCACATAAAAGTTTTCTTTATGTTTCTTCTGTGTATTCTACTCTACTATGAACAATTCGAGTGCTGTGAGACATTTAAAATGCATAAAAATGCTTGCTTGTGTAATGATGCAGGATAGTTTACATAGTTACTAAACAACAGTACACATGCGGATCGTGTTTTATTACTAATTTTTTGTCTCATTAAGCATCCAGCATGTTTATATCAGAGAATAATTATACAAAGAGAACAGTTTTATTATTCGTAAAAGTAAGTCAAAAGTGACATGTCATGGCATCTGATGTCAGGGATAAGAGACTGAAATGTACTATCAAATGTATAGAATAGTTTTACCAATTGAGATTCCATCTGCTTCGCTGATATGACATGACGATGGATTGGTTGGAGCGTCACAGACGTCACAACTTGGAATCAAATCATCAGCCTGAAAACAAAACAGCTGTAGACAATCTACCCAAGTCATCTCTGCTGTGTCTCTGACAGATAGTTTATACAGGCAAATAACATTTCTGCCTAGATAAAGTCCAGACCAAGAGCTTTGTGAGTACGATAGCAGTGGGTCTAGTCTGGGTCGAGTAGTGTCCAGAGCCTTGCCCATTGGAGCTGGCCACTTGACACTGATGTAAATTGTCCAATTATATCTTTGAGGGTTTATCAATTAGGCGGCATTTTGTGATAAACATCAGTCTTGATACCTCATGGGACCATTGAGAAGTGGTCTCCTACTACAGGTAAATGTGTACGTTTGAACCTTCAAAGGAACCACTTGAGTCAAGAAGGTGGTCACAAAGGACAGGTTGGGACCATATAAGTGCTATCTATATTCACCATAATGGTGTGAGACTGCGAGTATTTACTAATTTGAATTGCCTTTAAAATTGATGTTGGTATCTATTTGCAACCAATGGCAATCTCTCTGCACTAAGCAATCACCTGTGTTAAGTGATCATTTTAATAATTCTCTCGGTGGTCACTCCAGACAGGTCTGACTGAATCATTGACTTTGGTTGGCAATGCATCTGTCATACCTCGCTGGATGGCATCTCTACTTTGAACGACAGCTGTATCTCCCCTCGTCGAGTATTTTGCAATTTGTGCCAGAGCTTTTCATCAGGCATCTGATTGGAAATAGCAAACGGACCAACAAGACTATTAAAAATCATGACACAAAGAGCAACGAAAGATTGGTTCATAGGAAGAAGTGGTGTAGTTGTACAAATGGAACATTGGTGAACATCAGAAGCCTTACTATAAAGATTACTTACACATCAGTTCTTAAATATCAATAAAGAAGCAAATCAATACTACCTCAAGGTATAAACCATTCGACCTCGATTGAGAACGGACAGGCAGCCAACAGACACTGCAAGGATTGGCTTTAACGCTTAACATGGTTGATCCCCATCTATAGCTGTTAAACAGAATTCTGAAGAAAGCTGACCTCACAATATCAGAAGCACTAAAGTTCATCCAAAATCAACTGATTCTCAGCATCAGCTAAATGGATAATCGTTTCAGCTTGTCTATTCTACAGGATCTGATCATCACCATTCCATTTGAGCACCATCAAATGAAAAGTAAACATGCAAGCACTATTGCAAGGATGAGGCTGGAGAAGGCAAAGGGAAGCAACTGCCAGTGTCTCTATGGCTACAAATTACAGATGGCATGTCTCACCTCACCAAGATGAAGCAATTCAGAATACGAGAAAGTCAGCATGCCCATTTTCTCTTGTCCAAATGGATCTTTATCCCAGACTTCCTACAACAACAGAGAAAAGACATGTCAGAACATTTACATGGAGTGACAACAGTGACGTCATATCATGTCAAAAGGTGTCACAATCTGACATAGCTAGCTGGTTTTATTTGGCTGTGAATTGTTTGGTGCAAACTTAACATCGCAAACATCCTCAGATGGTTCTGATTAATATACTGTTAGGATTTATTAGCAGCTATCTGTTCACATGTGTTATTAAATTTGTTCTTTTGCATTGTTGGTTCACAATTTCAAGACATAATTAACAATTGGAAAATAATGTTGTTATTTGCACCCTAATTAGAACACTGCAATGGAAATGCTGAAGGCCTGGATGAAATCAATGTACAGTAGTTGAGATCGACAAAACATCGTTCATCGCGGAAATAGGATTATTGAAGTAAATACCACAAAGATAAAAGAATAACAGCAAATCTTCACACTTGAGATTCAAAATGATTTTTACTTAATTATAAAGTGTATATACTTAAGAACAACTTTACCTTATAAATCTACAATTTCTAACACTGGCACCTGCTCAGAGGTCACGAAGACTGATGCCAGTAAGAACAGTAACAAAATATGCAACACGAATCTGTGACTCACCAGGTACAGAAGCTGTGCTTTCAGCGGCATTGCAAACGTCACTTGCTCGTTCCAAACAGGATTCAATGTTCTATACATTGTCTTGGTTTTGTATTTCTCAATTCTTTCCTCTCCAATTTTGATCGTTACAAAAGGGTCACTCTTACCTGTTGGACAGAAACAAGCGCAAAGCACTTAGCTAAAGCATTGCCCTTGCTATATACAATCACAATACAAAAAACGTCAGATGAGAATTCAGTTTTGAAGAACAGGTCATGTCAAACCTGTCAGGTCCATGACGGCAAGGTCTTTGCCTCGGAATATGCTGATACTCAAACTTCCTCTTTCTGAAACAATCACAATTTGATTTCATATCAAAGAGCATCAAAGGAGCATGCAGAATCAACACTCATTTTCAACCGATCATTTAATACATGGATCTCAATTTGGAACCAACAAAATCTAATTTGCTTTAACAATCTCCTTACCGGCACAAAGGAGGGCTTCTAGCGTCACGGCATCCATCCTGGACTGTTTCTAGGAAATCAAAGCATATCGTCATAAGAAGTAGATATCAGAACATCATATGCACAAACATCGGTAGTGTCACTACGAATTGGAACCGAGTGAAATCCATGTGAAAATCATGTGGAAATTGTGTGAAAAGGCTTATTTAAATGGTCTATTGTTTTTTCATACCCACATGGTTTTTCGCATGGTGGTTGCCCTTTCACATGATTTTCACAAGGTTTTTAAACATTTTTGGATTCATAGTGTCAAAATCATTTACAGTGAAAAATGTCAGAATCATATCAATGGACAACAAGATGTACAGGAAAAACATCGCTATCGACCAACTTACATAATGAGCATCACAACCGACTATGTAAATTGTAAAACACATACCTTCTGCAAAGGTTCGCCCAATGGCAGGCCTTCGTTTTTTCCAAGTGGGACTAAATAAGAGCGAAAAGCATCTGGTTAAGACAGAAGTCCTTTCATAAATTTCAAAATCATGCAATATTTACGACAATGCAAATGTACCTGATGCAGCAATGCTTGGTGCCGGACGAAATACAATGGAAACACATATTTTTCCAGCTCTTTTCATGCTTTCTTCTGCCTTTGAACGCTTCAGTGCATCGCTCAGTTTAAAGTAAACGTCAACTTCCCTTTTAAACACTAACCAGTCATCCTGACAAAGACAGAAATGACCACAGAATTAACCCCTGCCCTGCTCGTAAAACTATTTAAATGAAGACTTGAAGTCGCTTGATCAATTGCTGATTGGTTGCTTGCTAAGGACTAACTATTTGATTGGTTATGTGGTGCTACTTTAGACTAGTTTCGCAAACGTGTATACACGTTAATAGCAGGACAAGGGTTAATAAACCATAACAACAAAGTGATCAAATATCGATGAAGGAATAAACTTGTTGTGTATCACTACGCCATATTATATCGTCATTAATATCTGTGCAAGTCATCAAACAATGCGTCGGATTTAAAACAGGATGATAATCTGTCTCCAAGACTCACGTCACCTACTGCCTTAATATTGCTGTGTGGGCTCATGATACAGATATTGAATAAAATCGAGGCTGACATGAAACAGAGGTTCCTTTAGAATTGACAGCATACATATCACACCACTATCTCTGTTTTAAAATGGCAAATTGGTCCTCTTAAATGAGACCAAAAGTGTTCGACAAGCAAGCGACTCATGCCATCTGCTGTCAACCAACCTTTTCCAGAGCAATGTTGCACGAACCCATGAAGTCATCATTGTCATCAGATAGAAATGCCGTTGCAAACATCACTGGATTGCGATCATGTATGATGAAGGATAATGTTGTCTGAGAAAAAAACATGTCAGAACTTTTATTTCCTTGTACCTGCAGTGGTCGATGCGTGGTCAGTGTGAACAAATCGAGGTTACGTGGAAGCGAGGTTGTTTCTCGTATTTATTCGAAT
>OFHS01000384.1:27235-45244 GCA_900245855.1 Calvadosia cruxmelitensis
CTTCCTATTGTCTTTCTCGCAAAGCAGCCTAGTCCGCGCAAGATAGATGATGTGAGCTTGCGAAGAAAAAAAAAACACTCCGTTTTCCCCCTCTCATAGCATAGACGTCACGTTACCATAGTAACCGTGAGTCAAAAATGATGATGATGATGAATGAACGAACGATGCCACATCATCAGCATCTAATGTTGACAAACACACTCTATTATTGTAAACTTTTGATATTAATTCGATGCAACACAAACTTAGTTATAGATGTGATCATTCTGATGCAAGTCACCAACATCATTGCAAAACCAAAACAGAGCATAAAAATCATTCATAGCTAGAATCATTAAGTCAATCGTGGATAGGTTCAGTAGTCTTTAAATGCTTCCACACAAGAGGAACTGCTTGATTGATTGATTGATTGATTGATTGACTGATTGATTGATTGATCGATTGATTAATCAATTGAGGGGAAGAAAACACCAAGAACTAAAGCATTACCTTATGGATTACATTGCACAAGTCAGCATACGCTTGCTCTAGGTTGTCATTGACTACGGTGAAATCATAAGACCCTGGTTGGTCAGCTGAAATCAAAAGAGACGCATTTGATCATCATAAAAACCGCTCAATTGACCCCTGTGACCTGTATTACACATCACAATAGCCTACCGTATTCAAACTCTTTCTTTGATGTCGCAAGCCGCTTTTGTATTGACTCCTCTGATTCTGTTCCTCGTAAACGTAAACGTTTTTCCTTGTGAAACACAGCAAAACAAATTAAACTAAACGTAGAAAAGTAAATATTTGTATTGTGATAAGCAATTTTGAGTTTAAATGATGCAATTTCTTACCAATTCTTCCAGGCTTGGTGGCTTGAGAAATACAAGAACAGCATTTAAATTGGTATTCTTAACGTTTTTCACTCCCTGATGACGATAACAAAAGCATGGCAGGTCGTCACAGCAAATGCACGGGTAGTAAAATGCAGCATTAATACAATCCCAGTTAGACTGTAACGAACAATGATACTGCCATGCGGGTTGTGCCTGATTACATGCACTACCTTGCAATACAATAAAATGTCATGTAACCAGAGAAGAAAGGGTTGTTTGTTGATGTATACACTCACTTGCATGTCAATGTCTAGAATGCATGTCTCGCCTTTTGCAAATACATCTGCAACAGCTTTTTTACTACAACAGAAAATTAAAATTGCAATAGCAACCACTGTCAAGAACAAATATTTCTATTTATAAATCAGAACAAATATACACGCAGCTCCTGCAAACTACAATTCTTCATACTAAATTGCAAATTCGATAATATTATGCTGCCAAAAATCCTTGCACAAATGTTCCNTGTATGCAGCTCTCACCAAAACCAAGCACCTCCGCCAAAACAGCTTATTTGTGGTGATGAGTTTAAATCATAAAAACTAACCAGTCAATGCATTTTTGAAATTAAATCACTTTGAAATGTGTTAATTTCTTCTCAAGACACCATTACAAAAATATTATTTATTGATTAAACATTTGTCATTTATTATTACAATAGAATTGGAGTAAGCTGGAAAATAAGTCATGAAACTTGACAACGTAATGATGCTTAGAAGTTGGAAGGCCATCTGGTTCCACAAGACTTACAAGCAGTGCTACAGAGATGGCAACATTAGCCCGCAACTCACCTTGTTCCATACATATTACCACTAAATTCAGCATTTTCAAGGAACTCGCCCATTTGAATAGCATTTGTCATTGATTCTCTCGTTGTGAAATGATACTCTGTAAGGAAAAGCAAACAGTTTCACAATCTAAGAAAGCCGTGTTTACAAATCATACAGACTGCAACATATAGGATCAACAATTACTTGGTTTATCTTATAATAATATCCCAGCATTTTGTCAGTATTTGATTTGAGCTTGTCACGAAAAAGTAAACAATTTCATTGAGTGATTGTATATCATAAAAGACCATTTGTCACCACAAAATATAAATACAGTCAAACCTGCATTAGCAGCCACCTCTATAGAGCAGCCACCTGTGTATAATGGCCACTCTTCATAGCGCCAAAATGACACTTTTTATAGAAATCAACCTGGACAGAAAGGTCACCTGTCTATAAAGGTCATTTTCCTCAGGTCCCAAAAGGTGACTATTATAGACAGGTTTCATTTGACATCATTCTTCTGATAAAAAATTGTGATATGTCCTAGCTGTGCTATTAAAGAGCTCTATTCACAAAATAAACATTGTAAATCAAACCCAAGTTATTACCATATGATATCTCACTGAGGAAATCACAGACCGTTTGTCAACCCCCTGTAGCATTATGACCCACCTCTGCCATTTTGCTCTCCAGGTCTAGGTTGTCGTGTTGTATCTATAAAAAGTCAAAACAAGTCAACCCACAATGATTTATCATTTTCTAGCTCTTATCTGATCAAGCAGCTTGGCAAGCTGTTTGATACATTGTAAGAATATGGTTTGGTACAAAGGAGACAAAAAAGAAAACGCCGCAAGTGGCTCCTTGACTAGAACTTCGAGCAAATTCATTTTAATTTGACATGGCACAGCCCTATATATTTACAGCGCATGACTATACAAAGCTACCACTGACACGGGAACAAAACAACAAGCAACACATATGACACTGTGGCGCTACAAGATTTGACAATTCATATGACACGACAAACATACACGCCACCAAGTTTCGCAGAACTCACAGATCTACACAGGTCTTACAACATAAAAGAAAGCAATAAATCTCTCACGTGATATGCTGAAACCAAATTTCCCTGGATGATCTTTCATGAGCATTTTTATGAGGGTTGACTTTCCACAACCGCTTGGACCAGACAGAACCAGAGGCCTACAATCTGCCATATCTAAATAAGGAAGCATGAAAACGGTCTTCAGAAAAACTATTTCACAAACAAATCTGCGGGTCCTCAATTCTTCATTANAGGGTAACACTATTTGATCAAAACAGCTCTCGAATCTACTTTCCTAGTTTACTCTAGCTAAAACTGAAGTTTTATAAATCTTTGAAATTCTTGTCACCTAGTCATCATCATCATTTCTATTTCTTTAAGCTCGCATTCTACTACGGGAACTGTATACAGTAATGTAGTTGCCATTATGGCGCACTTTACAGAATGGCGAGGACATAAAACTATTATAAAAGATAAATATATAAATGTACTAGACAATAAGAGANAAGAGATTTTGCTATAAAAATGGTCATAGGGGCTTGATACTAATATGTTAATACTAATAATTATTACTTCCTGGATACAGTTTAAAAAAACACAGTCCTTCCTTGCATCAATTAAAACGTCAACTCTCCAAGATCAATCTCTTTAAGCTGCATTTTAAAGTGGATCCTGTCTGTGCAGGCAGCCATTGTGGCGTGATTTCTAGTCTGTTGTGCCGGCCTATATTTCAGATCGCCATGCTGAAGCTGGGGAGTGAGACTGACTAAGTGCAGGAAGTAAAACCTCCATATTACAATAACGTCTCAAACATGAAGGAAATCAAGAATGATGGCTGCATGCCATAGTGTAGATGTCATAAACTGTACAATATGAATTGATAACCAGTCAACCATTACCGTTTCAAGGTGTTCAATTAAAAAAAATGCTCAAACAAGTTGTACCAAGCGACAACCTGTGTCCAGAGACTACTCCTTGCTGGCCCATTTAGTGGTCATTTAAAACAGGTTAGCGGCAGTTGTAATTACAGTCAATTTTAGTAAAAATTTTATGGTTACTTGAAAAGTTTACAGAAACGCAGATTCTGATGTAAATATAGTTTGGCCTATTATAAATTAACAACAGTAAAAAGGTCCAAGGAAGTTGCAAAAGTACAAAAGTTAATAGTATTAACAGAAGTACAAAAGTAGCTATTTAGTAGTTACTTGGTAGTTGTTACACGTTTGCAGCCTTGATTATGCGAAACATCAATATTTTATTATTTTCACTTTTGCTGTCAATCTAACTTGTTTCAAAATGTCCCTAAATAAGGGAGCAACATACTTTACATGAGACTTGATTAGTGGGTATCATCGCACATTTAAATTTGTACCCACAATAGAAAAACTTTAGATGGATAGGCCTACTGGACATAAACGTTTGCGAGTATATTAAGACTTAAAATAGGATTAGTCGGATAAAAATACCAGAAAGACAGAGTTCTACAGCGCTACTAAAACGAAACTAAAGCTTCGGCAGCTGCAGGAGCAATGCAATGGTGAGCATGCAAGTAGAACAGTCATAAACCGATTATACTGTCGCCGCTGCAACGGAAACTTTACCTGTATATTTTGATAGCAATCTTCGCACTGAAGTCAAAGGGAATCTTCTGCTGCAGAAAATAGACATCTTTGTTGTTAGGACCTCGGGATAAGTTTGCCAAGAGTCATTCTCACATGAAAATTATTCTTATTGTTAATTACTTTGTCCTACATTTGCCGATAGATTCTGTGAGAATAAATCTCGTAGACTTCTTACAAGCTTTGAGGCGCAGAGGTTGGTGAAAAATGGCCGCCAGCACTGTAAAGCTGAGCTCCGTGCTGACATTACGGCAAAAGTTGCATGTTTTGCCGTGTAGATTCACTACTGCTTCTTATTTTGCTAAGCATAAGCTTCCTCCTCCAAAGAAGAAAAAGAAGAGAAAGCCAGTCTGGGATGGTTACACGCCATCTGGTCACCAGGTGTTCTGGGACGACCGTCGTGACACTCTGAAACAGATGCAAATGTCCTCGCCGACTGATGCACTTGCGATGGCTATAGCCTCTGCTCCTGCAGACATGCGAGCTACAGAAAACGTGAAAATAAAGAAATATGAAAAAAGGTATGAAATTAGTTCAACTATTGATCAACAAGCTACCTAACTCGATTAAGCCTACGTTAATGCAGGGTCATTGCTGAACGCTAGTGAACAGTGTTACAGACTTACAGTGAACAATAGACTGCAGGCCTAGGCAACAGTCAGACTAAGCTAGGCCAACAGGGAGTGTATTAAATGGATGGGGATAAAATTCTAGCTACTGCCCACTGGATTACTATTTGCATTTATTAGGTCCGTGACAACAATCACCACTTGATGAAACCCTTCTTGATGGTCCGATATCTCCTTTCATGATTTCTTGCAGCTGCAGCTAATTAAGGCCCTGCTTGCACAATACCGTTTTACTTTTAGCACCGGATAGGCATTCCGTTTACACGACGAGCATGGAAACGTTACGCTCCGCGCCACTTTTGCAGGGTCAAATCGCTCTGATATGTACAGTCAAACCTGTAACAGTGGCCAGCTGGCCACCCTATAAAGGCCACTCTTCTTAACCCTGAAATGATATTTTCTAAGTTTCTATAGCATTCAAACTGGACAGACGGCAACCTTTCTATGAAGGTTATTTTCCTCAGGTCCCTTAAATGACCGTTATAGTAGACAGGTTTCATGCAGTTAGTTAGAAAGTTATTCGCATCAGCCCTTAGGCCGGGAGGGTCTTTCGACCTGAATGCAGGGCGGGGGCTAGCCCACCAAGGCAGATGCCCTACTACGCTCCTGTTTCTCTCGCACCGAAGTGCTACTCTTTCTTTTTTGTGGAAGAGTGGAACCGTGTGCTCCGGGTAGGGCTCGAACCGGTGACCTCTCGGGTGAGAACCAAAGATCCTAACCACTACACCATCAACGTTTCATGCAGTGATGTTTTGTAAATCACAGAAGTGGAGGGACGGATATAAAGTAGAGAATATGTAGGGGGCAAAGCCCCGTCCCAGCCTGAAGGGCCCTTGGTAGCATCCGGGGGCATGCGCCCCGAAAAAGTTTTTGGAATATTCGCCTTTCAAAACATCTATGAGTGAATTTCTATGGTGAAACTAATGCTCACATATATACGCAGGGGTTAACGGAATTGTTTGCAATGTGGCTGCCCATAAATCCAGTACGGCGTCAGGTCATATTTCTGCGTAACTGAACTCGAAAACAAAACATTTGAAGAAAAGCGGCTTTCTTGTAGGGTCGCTATTTCAATGTTGTAAGTGCAGTATTTGAAAAGGGCACGTTTGTTGTAACCAGGGAATAGATGCAATAGGACTTTTATCATTTGATCTAAAAATGTTTGCAAGATTTTCAAGAAGTGAGGAAACGGCGTTCACCCGAAAAAAAGTGGGCAGACGCCGTTCCTCCACGTCCCCCCCAAATCATCACTGGTTTCATGGTAGCGGCGAGGTATGAAAATGAAAACAATATGTAGCAAATAGCCTTTGCTGTCGTATAGGATAAACAGACACCTAAGGCTCGTTGCATTGAGTCAACATCTGGCTTTTGTCAAGGTTGGCTTTACTTTGTCTTGACTTTTATTTTTTATTTTTTTTCCTTTTAGTCTTGCTATTGCTGCTGTCAGCTCAATCATCATTGGCGGACTCAGTCTGAAATACGCATTCAGCCGTAAGTACACCAACCACTTCATTTACATATCTTGGCTACTAAGTGAGCACCTTATGAAGCTCTTAAAATAACCGCTTTAATAATGAGGAATTAATTTGTATTTCTTTCAGGGAGAAATTCTGTACCTGCAATTGAAGCATCATGATGTTGGGATTGAGTCTATTGTGGATTCATGACGTTGGTGACAGCTTAGAAGATAAGTCTCTTGTGCCGTATACAATTATTGATTGCTCTGAAAATGCAGCTGGCTGAACGGATTGTTTGGTCTCCAGAAGGACGTTGTTTCCCATGAAGTCTTCTCGTCATTCCAAAGCAGGATCACTTGTTTGATAGCTGAGTTACTTTGCTTTAATCATACCTCTGTGATTACGTTTCTCATTGAGTGTAAATATTGAGCCACATGTGTAGCTGCTCTGTGATTTTAAAGCAATTGTTTGAAGTAAGACCTTAATATTGATATGAAATGTCATGTCTGGTTGGTAAAACATTACATCCTGCATATTATGTAAAAATGGTTTGTTTTCAATGATGTTTTTTGGCTGTGGAAAGATAAGAGACTCCGAAAGCAACGAGCTCTTGACATAATTATATCACCATTTATAAGTGCTACAGTTGAACCTCGTTAGTGTCCTGCACTCCTGCTGCTCGTTAAGCTAAAATGTGGGAGATTAGTTACGCAGTGGGGATGGTTAAGCAATATTGGAACATTATCTGATGGAATAATAAGCGACGTCAACACATAAATCAAACCGTTGTACTTCTACCAATCATAGTTGGTAGCATCTCTTCAGCTGACTCCTGCTCAACAGGGCAGTAGGCCTAATAACAAAATAGACTATATTTCATATGTACAGTAATTACGTTGTATTAGCAATCTCACTGTTTATGCCTTTGAACTGTTCTAGACTGAAGTGGTAGCAAACAATAAAATAGAAAGCTAATTAAACAGTAAAGGTTCGTTATCCACAGGATTAATTTCATTGTTCTTCTTGTTCTTTTTGAACAGCATCGTTAGGATCGGCAATCTGTTCAGTTGATTTCTGCGGCTGAGCTCCGTCAGTGATCTCAACTGGCTTGATGTCGGTTTCTGCACTGTCAACTTGCTCTGTTGGGGAAGAGTTATTCTCTGCGGTCTCTGGTTCTGGTTCTTTGGTGTTCTCTGCATTCTCGTTGGTCACTGATTCATCTATCGTATTATCACCTGGACTGTTTTCAGTTGGTGCAGGATCATCTTCTGTGGATGCCTCTGGTTTACTAATTTCAGATGATGGTGGCTCTACGTCAGAAGAATTAACTTCCCCTTGCGGTGAGGAATCTGTTGCTCCTCCATCTTTTGTTTGCTTTGAATTTTCATCTGCCACCTGATTGTTTTCAATTATTTCTTCTGGTGTTGCTGTTTCAATCTTGTTGTCAGGAGGTTGGACCTCTGTGACACTGTTTGGGTCTTCTTGACCTTCTGGTTGCAATGACCCGGCATCCGTTGTCCCAACCTCGTTTCCTGCGGATGATTCTACAGCAGCAGAGTCTGGATTGCTATCAGGAACATTTGGCTTGTCGCTCTCAGTCTCATTTGATGTTGACTTTTCAATGTTGTCCTCTTGGCCATGCTGGTCTGTAGACTCAATTTTCTCTTGTTGCACTCCTGATTCCACTGTCACTTCGTCTGCTGCCACATCACTGTTGTCTTCGTTTGTGGCCTTGACATTGGGATCAGCTGCACTCTGCTCATCTTCACGTGGAACAGAAGCATCCTCAGTGCCATTTTGCAGCACTTCTTCGACAGAGGAGATGGGTGCCACTTGACCTGCTGCATCTGCCTGAAGGTCTGACGTTTCATTCTCTGTTACAGTTTCGCATTGTGGCTCTTCTGCTGTTGGCTCAGACACATTCTCTGCGCTGGGAATCTTTTGGTCTCCATCATTTGGAGTAGCCTCAGCTGCATCATCTGTTCTGCTTTCTCCTTCGTCATGAGTGACATCACTTGTTTGTCCTTCGTCATTCTTGCCCTGTCCATCGGCTACAGCATTAGCACCTTCTGTTGCAGTCCCTGTCTCCTCAGAACTACCTTCCAGTGCTTGCACTGTGTCATCTACTCCTCCATCTGACTCGGCAGTTTCTGGTCCACCGTTCTCCTGTAGATTTCCTTTATCTTCTTCAATAACAGCCCTACTTTCAGGTTCTGTTTCAACAGGACTGTCGACTGCTGCAGCAGCAACATCCTTCTCTGTGTTGCCTGAGACAGATTCATCTGCACTTGCAGGTACTTCGTCGCCAGTTGATTCAGTTGCATCATCTGTGCCACCGGCGTCCTTGTTGTGTTCTGCTTCCTGTGTTCCATCTGAGCACTTTTCAGACCCCTGCTGCTCTGGCGTCTCTTCCACTTCACTTGGTTTGTTTGACATGTTCTCTTCATCTTGCTTTCCCGCATCACTTCCAGGCGCAGGTTTACTATCAGAGGCTTCAATTTCTGTCAAGGAAAAGGAAACAAGGGCAAATAGAAAGACATTGCAGTAGATGCGTGATCACAAGATCAAATATGGATCCAAGACAGACACAAATGAACTCTCAACAATGCTCCTGCATGGTTTCCATAGCAACAAATAGTTTGTTGCGGGGGATAATAGAAATGCAATATTATTCAGTCCTTTGATGTCATGCCGCAATTTTTTAAGGCAAGAAAAGTTAGATGTTATCAAGTTGATTTTTAGTGTTTATTGATGATAATTAACCACAGCAGTATCACTAGACACTGACCTTTATGCTCACCTTCGTGTGCAACCATTTCCACTTTCAGCTGCGATATTAAACCTTGATAAATTACCATTGAAAACAACCGGCTTATTTTCATTATGTTCAATGCATGTTCATCATGAAGAGATGATTAAAATGTTATATTTAAAAACGTACATCATTTGCTAGTTTGGCATTTATTTACAATGTAAACCAAGTGCAAATTATACAATTTTTCTGGGGTGCAGTTTAGTTTTTTAATGTGTAAGGTTGGTGCAATAATGTACAGCGAGTTTTTTATTAATTTCCACATCATTTGAATGTCTATTGATTAGGTAGCGGCTGCACAGTTGTGAGCTCTGTCGTACCATGCAGGTATTGGAATATGTAGCCGCTGAATTTGTTATGGCTTATTCCTTGAGGCATCCACGCATCTCGCAATAGAACCTTTATGAGCATTATAAATGGACAAGGTTAATTGG
Source organism: Calvadosia cruxmelitensis (assembly GCA_900245855.1). Classification (NCBI taxonomy): domain Eukaryota; kingdom Metazoa; phylum Cnidaria; class Staurozoa; order Stauromedusae; family Kishinouyeidae; genus Calvadosia; species Calvadosia cruxmelitensis. The sequence goes on from OFHS01000384.1 coordinate 36,889, forward strand.
TCATCTTTAATTGGCAGCAGCGGCTTTAGTTGAAGACCAACAACATATGGTGTTGCCTTGATTTATGATGCCGGAATCCGTTAGCATAGCATTTGATAGCCTGTCATAGAAATGAAAAGTAATTAACAAAATCAACAACCAAACTCTAATGTTTATTGACCAAGTGCAGTCTTAATTGATTGCGGGATATTGGCGACTTAACCTTTGGAACATGTCATAACAACAGGAAATCATTATGAGCTGTTTACGTATTCCGTATTCCTTTTCAACAATCTCAAGCTCAAATATGTGGGGCGTGGTTCTGAATTTTGTGCCACTTTTGTAGGTAGAAACATTGCAATTTGCCACCTGGGGTCTTTCTAGTGAATGCTAAATTAAGCGTATGCATGGACTGCAGCGCGTCATCTGACTATTCAGACCAATTCAATATTATGTAGTTACCGTAATTAGCACAAAGCTGTCTCCTGAGTGTCTCATCGCCTAGTCAAACAATGATCCTGCACTTCAAATTCTAATGGTTTCCTACTTCATGATGACTTAAATTTAAAACTAAAACAACGGAGCTCGATTTTACAATTGTGTCCATCAGATCGTGCTTCTATTTCTTCTATGTGTCTACTGGGCCTAAAGTTTCCTGGTACAAGCAACAGCTCCAGCGCTTGCCAGGAACATGCCTGCTGCATGGAGGTCCCTTTCAACATGTCAATGTGGACAAGAAACAAGCTGCAAGCATACCTCCATCGGTTGTAATCCCTCCAAGGCCATGGTCATTATCGATGGTGTCTTGATTTGAAATTGACTTTGAGCTGACTTTTCGAGATGCTATGCGTGTAGAAATCATTACAGAGAGATAAATTGTAAGTGAAAAGAGGCTTCGTCGCCTTCTACCAAGAGCTAACAGCTGTCATAATAAGTTACGATCGAATGGTAGGGTCCGTCATAGTACTTACGTGGTGATGTGGCACTCTGAAGGTCGTCTTCCTTGAAGAATGTGTTGATGACTTCTTGGGCTTTATCTGCGGTTGAGCTGCCATGTATTGCATTGTGTAGTGAGTCTGTAGCATGTTGGGCGCGCAGCCTGCGTAGCAGATAAATGAAAGATAAATCACTTATCTCTAATGACATTTTGTATGACAGTCAGAAAATTCATTATTCAAAGAGAGCGCATGCAGTAACATTTGAGGCTTGTTGAATGTCAACTGACACTATGAAGACTAGACTGCTCCTGATGCTATTAAAATGAAGACAATTATTTACAATGAATCTTTGAACACACTATATAGCAGGAAAAGCGCACGTTTGCAAACACAAGGCACAAAATAAGATCAGCAAGCCAACCTCAATTCGCAATTGCAGACTTGAATGTTACGTGACAGCATATTAAGAGCGTGGTCGCAGTGTTACTTGCAATCGAATACGTTAGTTAGTTACTAGTTAGACCAAAATTGCAAACCGGTAAAATTTTCTGCCTTCGCAAAAGCTGAACATAATCACTTACGACTTTGGAGCGTGAGATTTTGCCACCTGAGGGTCGGTTGGTCCTATGACGGCACGGAAGCCTTCCACGGCATCTTCTCGTGATAACACCATGAACAGAGTGGGACCGCTGTTAGGAGATCAATGAATACACTTCTTATATATGGGTCTTTCTTGAGCCAATGCAAGTACACAATACTGTGTGCATTAATAGTAGCTACCGACATGAGGGTGCACTGCTTCTTACCTACCAACAACTAATGGAAAGCTACTTCATGGCGATGGAAGTGACCAATGTGGATACGTTAAATCTGGTAGTTAATTGAAAGCTCAGGGCAAAGGAACTACGCCTCAAAACTATTATGACAGCAGTTATGTGTTATCCATCACTTTCCCATGATCAATTTCAGTAGTCTGGTCTTGAAAGGCAACTAAGGGATGTTAGCCCAAGAGAGATTGTCTGTCATCCAAAAGCTGACTGCATATTGTGGCTAGATTCGAAATTGGTTACTTCGATTGGCAATTGTTTTGTCTTTGATCAGATAATGCGATAATGGTGTAATCCATTATTGTATTCCAGGTCCCAAAAGTGTAGAATTAGCCAATTTTGACTGAATTTTACAAGGGTGGCTCAAAACAACTAGGATTTTAGAGTAGTTACTTTGTGGTAGTCTCGTTAAACATCTGCATAATCACTTGCACTGACAATCAACAACATCCTCTGTCACTCAGTCACATGTACTTTGGGGAGTCATCCATTGTAATTGCCATCATTAATACAAAACACTCTTCTGTTTTTCAACATCTCATCTTACATCTTCTACAGCACATTGAGCAGACCAAGGAAGTAAGTGGTCAATGAACTGAATGTTTGGAGTGGCACGTTCATGCAACAAAGGACCAACCTCAGCCCAATTACAATCGGACTAAAAGACAATTGTGTACATGCAATTTATACCTGCTCATGTAACTGGTTAAATCATCAAAGAACTCTTTGCCTTCGTGCTCTTTGTAAAACTGAGATGCCAAATCCTTACTCAGATTGATCTCTTTCTGTGCGGCAATTGTGAAGCCAGCTTCCTTAATTTTACTAATGATTGCATCTGAAATGAAAACAATGCTCAATTAATTAGGTGTATCAATTAGCATAATTATTGCTTAACGTGATCTCTTGTTTGTTCTTATTGAACAAGCCAACACGATGGTAGTCATTGGGCATTTAGTGGCCACTAGATATGGCAGTGGTATGTAGCTGCTTAGACACGGCATTATGAAGAATGACCATTACCTCGTTGCTCTGGTTCGTTATACGCATCTGGTTTGATGACAGCAACTGTTGATTGCAGTGGAAAGACTTGTTGTATCTCTGTCTCAGCTGCCTCACTACAGTCAGCGCCGTGAAGTGGATTGACGTTGGTATTGTCATCAGCAAAGACTGCTCTCAGGCTAAATAGAACAAAGAAATGGTTACGGAATTAAGAAATCTAATTTATACCAACGAGTCATATTTTCAATTAGATGGAAGATGATGATGATGCAATAAGTGATGTGACAGCTAATCAACAATAGATTAATGCAACCTACTGCGACACAAAATAGATTTCATTTGTCGTCAATTGCGAGTCAGCTTCAGTTTATTCAAAATACATACTACATCTTTGGATATTTGTATAGGATCCCCGTGTGAGATCACATTGGTTAAATTGACATCAAAGCCAATGAGAGCTCATCAACAGTATTGCTTTTAGAGCATTTTAGTCCTTCTAAAACGTGAAACGTGTCCTTGCTGCAACTGCACATGGATTGACTTTCAGAAGCAAATTCAACGAGAATAGCATATTTGCAAATCAATTGTTTTCATAACTACCCGACCTTTCAGGATCATTGTTCTTTGCTTCGTTGACATCTTTTGGCCCTAAGAGATTTCTCCATGCAGCAACGGCATCTTCTCTTGCAAGACAAAGTGCCATGCATGGTCCACTGTGAGAATAAAAGCAAGAGATCATGTGAGAATGATAACTAAATGATATCCATCCTTCAAAGATACACAATCAAAGAACAGCTGCAAAACGTCAACGTTATGTAAAGGCATTTCTTCCCTTGTTAATTGCACTCATCGGACATGGCCAGTGAAACAAAGAAAAATGTGTATTCCCTAATGAAACAGCTTCCCAAACAAGCCCAGAGATGCAGGCAAAAAACTTACAAGGATGACGGCATTATCACCTTATCATATGATCAACGAGGGTTTCAAAATGTTCACTTCCCCTTTGCTCATTGTAGAACTCTTCTGCTTGTTCCCTTGACAACTGCAGCTCTTTAGACATAGCAATGATGAAGCCAGCCTCTTGAACACGCTCTAGAATGGAGTCTAAAGAGAAGAATAAGACCAAGGAAGGCATCAACAACAGAGTAAAAGGGAGGCTGATCTGCTTTATTTCAACTGATTTGATTCAGAAAGCTGCACCTTTCCTGTGCAGAGCACCAGGACGAATCAATGCCAAAGTCCTTTGCAGTTGAGGTTTCTTTCTCTTCTCTTGCACTGTCGGAGCATTGAAATCAGGGAAAAAGAAAGCCAACTCTCTGCAACAAAGCAACAGGTTACTAACTCAGCGGATTGTCATTGGCAGCATGATTGTATGTTTGTTATGTTTCATTGGTAGGCTTACCTTGCTGCACTTTCGCCAGAGTCACACGCATGAAGAGCATTGCGTACCGTGTCAGTTCCATACAGAGCTCGTAAACTGCAAGGATCAAAGTAATTACTCAGCAAAATGCATATCACATTGCGAATAGGATTATAGTCATCAGAGCATCATCTAGAAACGTTTATTGCAAAACTGACATACTCATCAAGTATCATTGTATGAAGCATACGTGTATCCAACTTGCAAGATAAGAAACATTTTGGTTTCATCTAATTCCTCGGACTCTTAGCTACGTTCAACTTCACATTATGCATAGCAGCATTATAACAGCAGTTTATGTCTCAAAGGCAATTTTACTGCCTGAAGAAATACGAAGTCCAATACCAACTAACAGACTCTAGACCTTATTGCGTGTCTGGTGATTCAGTGTCACAATGCTCTTCTGTCCCTGCTCAGACATGAGTATAGTACTCGCTGTGTAATGCATTCCTATAGCATTTTATGATATGCATTCTCTCTTGTTTTATTGTTTTACTGTAAGCAAGAGGAACTGTCTGTTCGTAAGTGTGTTTCGTTTTCTATTCATTTCCTTCTAAAGACTGCAAATGCCAACACAACCTCTCACCTTTCAGGAGCCTCTTCTTTAGCTATTGAAACATCTCTTGGCCCCAGAAGGTCCCTGAGCTCATCGATAACGCCGTATCCCACATTGTCCCCTTGTTTACACAATAGCAGGATGATACTCGGATCACTAGAGAAACAACCCAAACCAACAGTATTAAGATCAAATGGGAAATACACATCTTCAAACAAGCGACGGGAGCAGCAAGAACAATCAGTGTTGACAACCTTGTCATGAAATCGATAAGTTCGTCAAAGTAATCCATTTCCTGATGTTGCTGGTAGAGTCCAATTGCCTCGTCTCTTGACAGATGACGCTCTGTTTGCTCAATAACTTCAATGCCAGCACTTGTAATCTGTAGACAAATAAAATAGATTGTCAACAAATTCCAACATCACGCCACCGACATGCGGTTCCTATAATTCTAGGATGATAATAGACCGGTATAATAGTCTGTCATATCAACTACTATTGGACGTTAGAAAACCATGATACACTAATCCATCATGACCAACCTTGTTGACAATGTCATCAGTCAAGCCATTCTTGACAGCATCTGGTTTGATTATCACCATGGAGACCTCTTTCTTCACTTCAACTGCAAATCAAAACCAATCAATTACCAGCTGATATATCTGGAGCATGTCAGAAGCCTTATTTTGCTTTTTCATTTTGAGATGCAGAGGATCGATTTCAAAATCATGCTATGCTAGTAATTACAGTGAACATCGTTTAATGAAACTATCAATAATCGAACATAAGATTTGTGTTCCTAAATTGTTCCTGCATGCTGTTTCGTTGCTAGAAATACTTTGTTTAATAAAACCAAAATAGAGCAGCCCTGAGGTTGTTTTATCAAAGTGGAGTGGACTGTAGTACCAGCTGGAGATTGGAGTGTTGCAAACTGGAAGTGGTTTCCTCAACAACATTGCATATTATAATAACAGATGTCACATATTTAATATTCCACTTATGCTTTAGCAGCACCACCAAAGGGACATTGGCTGAGTTTGATTGTCACAGTGATATCTTCTTAATCTCCATCCCATTGTTAGACGTACTGCTACATTTTAACCACTGCTAACTGTTAACTGTTGCTATGGTACAACCAAACCTGTATTAGCGACCACCTCTATAGAACAGCCACCTGTGTTTAAAAGCCACTCTTCATAACCCCAAAATGACACCTTCTATAGAAATCAACCTGGACAGAAAGGCCACCTGTCTATAATGGTCATTTTCCTCGGGTCTTGACCATTATAGACAGGTTTCACTGTAGCTGCAACAGACTGATCTGCTCTAGAAAACTAAACTGCAATATTCTGCTGGTGATGCAGTGTAGCATACAACCTCTGACGCTGCTCTACCTTCAGACTGACTCAACTTGGACTTGCTATAGCGGATAGTCATGGCGTCGGCTACGGAAGGAAAGTCAAATCTGCACTACACAAAACTATATGAAAACAAACTATCAGTGGTAGAAAATACACAAATCAATGCAGAATCCGCCATGTGCAGTCCTAATGCATTTCGGTATATAGTTGAGTTGACCTCTGCCAAAGGTGAAGACGCCAGGAAAGTGCTTTGTTTGAAACGCAATCAGCCGTACTCTTATCAGTGATGCTCAATTTCATAGATTGTTCCTCGCTGTCAAAATTGTCGATTTCAACTCAAAATCACGTGCTAGAAGCACTTGCATCCCGACATGCACTAGGACTGCGCTTCGTCAATTAACACAAAAATCAGTATGACACCATTAGGATATCGTAGCAGGTGTCTGCATTGGTTTGTTTGTACAATTGTGTACAAAATTACATAACACCCAGCGGGTAGTGCTTCTGTTACTTGGCATTTTAATTTTTGTAATTTTATTCTCAACAGATAATTGGTGAAGGCATGAATAACAACAGACAGCAAACATCCTATAATCATTATATGTAGCTTTCAGCGGAACCATAGAACCATGCAGAATTTGATGGGGGTAGCTGTACGATAAGCCAACACTATCACATAACCAAGGTGAATTCTCCAGTAAAATTGCATTGCAATATGGGCCATCAACTGCTGCAATTCACTGTCGATAGCAACTTGTTCAGCTTGTCAATGTAATTAGTCACAATTCTTTTTATTCAACTCATGTGCACAGTAAAGAGTTAATCTGAATGTGCTTCACATATTATGCCATTTTTCAGAAATATTTACACGTACCAATCTCCTCATCATCATTTTCTTCTTCCTGATCTGCATTCTCTTCATCATTTGTCACCTCCGGTGGAGCAGCATTGACTTCAGCATCATAGAACTGCAATTCATTGCAAGCAAACATCAGAAATTTCATGATGTGCAACTCTGCTGCCATGAGTAGTTCTGCTTTTACCCTGGGGTGGCGGTGGGGTGGTAGGTGGCTGCCTATATTAGTTTATTGCGCCATGTTCTAGTTAATCTGTTACCTTTTTGCCCTGCGAAAGTATCTATTATAGGCTTATCTAGATAAGGTTCACAAAGAATGCCTAACGGGGTGGTTCCTGGTAGGATTGAAACTTACATTCTGTCAGCGTAAGTTTAAGCAAATGTTTGCACTCATTTTTAACTCACTGCCATTAATTAAACATGAAAAATCAATCTAGACCTATGTCATCGACTAGAAAACAATGCAGTTTCTTTGCACTCAGCACAATTTTTTGTAGCTAAAGTTGAATTTGCTTAGTATCTCACCCTCCATGCGAAACAATAGTGGGATGAAAAGCGTGGTGGGATATTAACCAGACTAGTTAAAAATAACAATTTCCATTATTCTAATATTTGAAAGCTGCATTTAGAGAATGTCATCATGTCATGAATGTTGCCAATTGCTTCTTTTGATTTGGAGCAGATGTGTCCTTTGACAGTTGCGTCAACAATAGAAATGCAGTGAAATGTTACTCACAGTGTCCGTTGTTGTGATTACAATAATATTCTCACTCAATACAGCTCATTTATTTCTAGCTGGATATTTAGCAAGATGAGATATTATCCCAGGGGATAGAAAGCGAGGTAAACACATCAGATTTTTATATCAAGATAGATGAAATATTAAGCATTTTGATAAGCGAGTTAGACTGTAGCAACTAAAACATTACTGAGGAAACTCACAACTTGACGTTCTGCTTTCCCATCCAAAACCTGGTGCTCCATGTTGAGCAGACGCTGAATGTCTCTAACAAGTTGAGGTGCTCTGCAGCCACGCACGACGTTCACCAGCTCACCACCCTGGTATAACATCAATGATTTATTATAACACTGGTTGCTATGAATACGATGATAATCATCATGTAAAAAAGCATATCTCACATAGCGATATTATCATATGATCGTTATTGCTACGCCACCTGATGAGGAAATAATGACAACGCAAACAGATCATGTTTAAATCAGAAACACAATACAATGTAGTGCCTCAAAGCGTCATTGCTAAGACATATGTTGGACCGGGTTTCGACTTTGTGCGCCCGTGTCGGTGTGTTGTTTTGGCCCGCCTCGAATGGTGTGACATGTTAGCAGGGCTGTAAAAGTTACCTTTTAAAAGTAACTAGTTACAGTTAAAGTTACTTTACTTCGAAAATGAAAAGTT
>OFHS01000385.1:0-21396 GCA_900245855.1 Calvadosia cruxmelitensis
CGGTCTCTTTTCGTTGTGTTTCGCACGGGTTTTCGCGACGATTTACTTGCGCCGAAACGTCTTTGACGTCGAAACGATCAGGCGCCAAAACATGACAGCGCCAAGACAGTCAGCGCCGTAGCGATCGCGCCAAAATGTCTGCGCCAAACAACCGCACCGAAACGTCCTGCTCCCCGAAGGAACGGGGTGTTCCCGTAACGTTCGGCAACCGTACAATACATACATACATGAAAATAGTTGGTTAATATAATTTCCATACTACTGCTACTTAGGGCTTACCTCAAGCTCCGTGCTAGCTTCAGATACGGATTTCGTCGCAGCCTTTGTTTCCTGCTTCTGTGCATCCAGCTGAGACTGATACATTGAGATGCCATCTCTGAGATTGTCGACTTGACGAACTAGTTTGTCCACAAGTAAATCCTATTGTGAGAAAGACATAATTGTTGCATTTAAATCAAAACGGTTAAATCTATTAATGTAATTGAATAAGTGAAACCATTGACAGTGGTCACTTCCGTTGGACGACTAGCTGTCAATGCAGTGAAACCTGCCTATAACGGTCACCTCTTCTGGGACCTGAGAGAAATGACCTTGATAGGCATGTGGCCTATCTGTCCACGTTGATTTCTATAGAAAGTGTCATTTTGGGGTTATGAAGAGTGGCTTTTATGCACAGGTGGCTGCTCTATAGAGGTGGCTGCTAATACAGGTTTGATTGTATTGGCAATTTACCAAAATTCAATCGGGCAAACAAACATTTTCCACAACGTCTATTCATTTCTGTTGAAAAAAAAACTTTGGTAATTACCTATAGCAACGTCAATGGGGCAATAGACTGACCTGTCTCCTTTTCTCTTCTTCAGCCTTGGAAACTTCCGTTCCCGCCTTCTCTGTGGCACGTTTGACAATGGCAATGTCAGACCTGACAGCTGATTTGGATAATTCAATTTGACGAAGTTTGTTGGCAAGGTTTTCCACTTGAGTCTGGAGTTCACGAGCTATGGAAGGAAACCGAATCTGATGATAGCATATAAATAATAATATAACACATACAAATATAAAATATTTCTGTAACTTATATGAAGAGTAAATAACAAAATTTTGTCGTTAAACTAACTGCTGCTGAAATATTTGGTTGGTAGAACTCTTTATAAAACATGAACATTGTTGTAACATTGACTCATAAAAATTGCCAATTAATACGACCCCCAGTTTTGAAATCTGTAGCAAAATCCGTAACAGTTTTCTAGCTTACTGAGTGCCTCCCTACATCCCAATTTCACTTCTCCAGATGATACGGTATTTTTGGCAACTTTTGATACATAATAGAGAACAAAATTCTGCACAGTACAAGACCTAACCATTTTTGCTTCTGTTGCAATTTGTTCTAGGTAGGCCTGTTTTGGAGCTTAGAATGACTGGACTAATATGTATTATCGTGCGGTGAAGTTTTTATAAAACGATACATCAACTGTTACATCTTCACAAAAAATTATATATTGATGTTTCTGATTCAAGAGCCATTCTCTCAAAAGCATTCAGCTTTCTCATCAAATTGTCAGTTAAATGGGGTAAATTAGTCAGAAATAACAGAACATTTAATTTTCAATACATTTTCTTTGTTCAATGTTTGATTTCATCTCAAGTGATGTTCAGAAGTCAGTCTTGAAATGACGACATCAACATTTGTTTGGTTTGGTTTACAGATCATGTTTTCAGTCAACTAGATTTTGAAAAATGTTCTATGATCGTTTTATAAGCTCATTAACTGATTACCTTTCTCTTGCTGCTCACTATAGTTTCCCATGAAAACCTTGTGGTGCTCTTTCGTTTTAACGAGCTTATCCTCAAACTGTTGCCTTGTCTTGTTCTCCTGACTAAATTCATCATGACCCTTCTCAAGCAAGCTTTGATGACTGGCCAACTCTTGTTGCAAGCCATACAACTCAACACCCAGTTCTTCTCTTTCTTTCTTTCGGTGATTAAATTCCTCATTCTGTTAATATAAAGCAGGCAATACTTGCAAACATATCACAGCCCTAAAAATAAGCTACATCTAAATATATCTTTGTACGATTTATGAACAGTTGTTTTACGATTCAGAACCTTGAAAACAAATCCCCAGAAATATTGACGGAGACGATTCTATCTCCTCTTAGTGTCCTTGCAAGGATGGCTGACTACAGACTGACTGGGTTGATTCCAGGGTCATTAGGGCCACCAATTTGAGAAATGAGCATGCGCACACAGGTGTACGCAAGTCAGGCTGTGATTTTTGCATTTCAGACAACTGAAATTTCTCCGCTTTGTAATTTACATGCATTGTTGTGAAATATATTCAGTGAATGTGCAGTGGTTGGGTGAGGTGGTAGTTTGCCATTCCTTTTATGGGTTTATGCCCTTCTCCATTCTGTCTATGTATATTTACGTTACAACCTGACAAGACACTTACTTTCTCCTTCATTTCCAAGTTGAGTTTTTCAAGCTGCTTCAGTAGATGAGCGTTGTAGGTCTTTTGAAATCTTTGCATCAGAGGCTACAACAGTATAATGTGAACAGTTTGTTACCTTGCAGAAATTTTTCAAATAAAATGACATGAAGAGCTAATATCAAGTTTGACAGATAATTCAAACTGTATTGAAGGATTTTAGGAGCAAAGAATTTCCTACTGTTCCTTACATGATCCGGATCCAAAACAATTAAATCACTATCTTCTGCTTCTTGATTCTCATTATCCGATTCCATGTCAATGTTTTCGTCATTTTCGCTTCCTTGTGACCCTTCTCTATATTCAACAACAGCGCCATAATCTCTACTCATCGAGTGCCTCTCAAAGGTACCAGCTTCCATCTCTTCGCTTTCAGCCATCAGTGTCGACGAGTAATCGGCTGCATTGGCCATAGAATCTAGAAAAAATACTTCCATGACATTTACAAGTGAAAACTTGAACAGGAAAATACCTGTAAGTAAACATTTCGTCAGCAAAAACCCATCTACGCCTTCAACATCGTTGATAGAGATGTTGCCAAAGGCAAAGCCTCAATCAATTTGGAGTTTTGGACAACAACATGAAGTTTGAACATCAACTTACCTGACGCATAGGCTTCTACTTCATTTTCTTCAAGCTTAAACTCTCGCAAGGCTTTAGCTGTTAGCTGGCTAACAGTATTCTGCACAGAACGGGAAGCATCAAGCGGGACATCAGCATCTTCTTCCTCGCGTTCGTCGTTCATGGCTGGTGACGAGTCCGCCATTTTGGTACATTTGAGTTTTGAAAACCAGCACACGGATCATCTGACTTGTAGTCATGGAAACAACACTTTCGGCAATCAGGCAAAATAAACATTTTCCTGTTTATAATTTTACAGTGCCTGTATGTACGAAACAGCAGAACTTGTAAATAAGAGTAAGATTTGTAAGTTGCCTCCCAATTCGAGACTATTAACTTTAAACATTCATTCATCCACTCGTGTGCTACATAGTCAACGCAATATGCATAATATATAACTGTAGCTGCTAAATTTTAATTTGTCTAACATGTCAATTTTTCACAAAGCACATGTGAAAATTCACGTCTCACTAGTGTAGCAAAATGTCAAGTTAATTTCACAGGGTTTGCAGCACATGGCTTTCACGAAGGTGATTTTAACATTGCCGAAATCAAAGGGAGTCCAGTTCCAATATCACAGTGTTTTACATGAATTTCACAGACTTCCCCAAACTTATTTTTATCACCAAACCTATTTATATTATTCATGTTTGTGGTTGTACTGTGCTGCAATTTAGGGGAACAATAAAGCAGTGTGTCATTGTTTTCTTTGGCTCACTGTGGCAACAATCCAAACGAATCCAAACTCTAAAGGATACAGTGAAACCTCGTTAATATCACTATGCTTTTCCAGCCAAAATTCGTGATAATAAGCGGGTCGTGATATTAAGAAGGCACAAATAGTTGATTCAGACAGAGCTTGGTTCTCAAACTGAAGTGATATTAAGCGGGTTGTGATATTAACCGAGGTGATATTAACGGGGTTACACTGTACTAACAATCCCAGGGAACTTACCGCCTGGCGCTCGTGGCATGAGCCAAGCTATTGTTTACGTCTCAATTGAATGTGTTCAGGTGCCTTCATTGCTTTGTTGACATGAATCTCGTCCCTTTGGGCGAGATTAAGCACTTTACCACCTCAGTTGTAAACAAACTCATAGGAAGAGACAATGGTCATGATAATACTTGATATTATCTTCTTAAAACTTATCATGAACTTCTCGATACAACATAAAACAAACAAACAAACACAATATGAAATGAACAAACGAGCGGGTTAACGAGAGCGAGATCTTGACCTTCGGCTTGACCGGGAGTCCCTGAAAACAAAATACAAAAGGCTGTCCAATAATAAGGTGAGTAATTTGCTATTTTCTTGCCAAAAATGAGTAGGATTACAGTGAAACCTGTCTATAACGGTCACCTCTGGGACCTGAGGAAAGCGACCTTTCTAGACAGGTGGCATTTCTGTCCAGGTTGATTTCTATAGAAAATATCATTTTGGGGTTATGAAGAGTGGAATTTGTGCATTTATCTGGCAAAACTGAGTAACAGTGCCAAGTAATTTGGCCACAAGAAATTCACAATCAAGTGTGATCAAGTTTTATCGTAAACTTGCCAGATAAGTAAACTTCTGGATGCAGGATTTTGCAGGACAATGCCTAATAATAAGCTGCAGATTTTTGGTCCAGTGCTGGATTACACAGTAGGCACAATAGGAGCAGGCCTACATCCCTTGCTATTCAATAGGCTCGTCAGAAGTTCGTGAACATATTTACTCTAGATTGAAGTTGTAAACAGTTATTAAAGTCAGTAACTACATATTAAACTTGTCTTTCTAGTTCTACGGAATGCAATTGAAGTCCCAAATTGTCACTGTGCCAATCCCCATCAACAGCATGCCGACTCAAATATTAGAAAACGCATTATTGACCATTAAAAATCCAAAACATTTCCCTGGGGAATAGGCCTAAGATACTGATCCCCTTAAAAGGACACTTCCATCAAAATGTAAACAGCCCTTGTGGGACTTGGGCCTAAACGCCATATTTTCTCTAATCCAGTCCTGGTTACATAATTTAATCAACAATGGATGAAAACTCCAACTCAGTCATAAATGAAAACAAATCATGAGGCAAATAAATTAATATGTGCAATTACTGGTTCAACAATGGTAACATTGCGAACCTGCTGCGGTGCTTGCTATCTCGATCTCTCCTGTAATCTCGGTCATCGCGAGACGAACGATGGCGATCCCGACTGTCCCGTCGTTCACGACTGTTGCTTCGACGACGATCTCTGCTGTCGCTGTAAAACAATTGTCACAATTGTAGTTTGTTTGTCACAAATGGCACATCATACATACTTATTACTAATTTATATGGTACAGCTAGATTGAGTCAGTTGCGATTCCAGTTGGTGACATTTTACATAATCGCGTATCAATTAGAGATGGAACGAAGTCCAGTATTAGAAAATTTTGATTTTGATTTTGAATTCAAATGCTAAAACTTGGAAAAACAAATTCGAATTCGAAATGTTTTGATTTCATTCAAGAGAACAATTCTTGGAGAGAAAACTAATCTATAGGAACTGAAGCCACTTTTATGACGAGTGTGTTCATTTCCCTTAAAATTTCCTAATTGCGTAGCCCTACACGGCAGCAGAACACTATTGGAACCTTGTTTTGGCATTGAATTGACAAAGAAAATCTGAAGTTCTGTATTCAAAAAATAATCATTTGCAAAGCCGATTTTTCAGCTTTGTTTTTTCAATTTCGATTCCGAATTCGATTTCGAATTTTGGCACTAAAGTTCGGGAAAACCGATTTTAAATTCGAACTTCATCTCATCCCTAATATCAATAAATTTAGTTCAAATTCATCCGATATCATTAATGTAAGATTATTAAAGTTGTTGCTTATGAAACCAGCTCGATTTTACCCTTATTCCAATGTGCATTAAGTCTGGATATCCTGCGTTCATATCCACAGTTTGGGTTGCATGCTGCTATGTTGTGCCAAATAATGCTACACAACATGCCGCAACTTGAAAAACAATGGTTTCACTACTTACCGGCTATAATCTGAACCACGACTGCGATTTTCTTCAGCGTATCTCTTTCGCTGTTTTTCTTGTTCATTTCGTCTTTCTTCCTGTTCCTTTGCTACCTCTTCCTGAATAGAGTAGGAAGAACAAATCGATCAATAACTAATACCCGATTGGTCTATCACGAACCATCAACTGCATCAAGCAGTGCCGGATTACCCAGTAGGCGCCTCAGGCGGACGCCTAGGGCCCCCAAAATTAAACAAACTTTAAGGCCCCGAAAATTCAACTTTCCTGTTTTGTTCTTGCAAATTCTTCCAAAGGACATCTCGGAAAATATATAAAAAACCTTCCTGGAATTGCCTCTCCAAAAGGTCTTGGTTTACACGTTAAAAAGGTTGCAAATCTGGAGGAATTGACAGCAATCTTTGTCACCCGACTGTTTGTTTACATCAGTTTAGGGCTTTTGAAATTCAACACCTATTCGTCATTTGAGCCAGCTATTGTTCTAGGTGCAAAGGTCATGTCCATTATCTTTTGATGGGAAATTCATGTAAGCGGCTGTGCGTGAAATGGTCAAAACACGTGCTTTTCAGCGCTGGGTAGAGCGAAAGCAAGGAGGGAAATAGCTTCAAATAAGTTACACTGCTGGTTTTTGACATTCTGAGTTAAATGCTGGAAATGTAACCACTCAGCTAGTTTGCTATTGTTTCTAGCTACTTTGTCAGAGCCTAGCTCTGTTGTAATAACATTTGCGAATTGCAATGCTCACGGCCCTTCGAATGTTGACTTGACTCATTTGTTATCAATGACAGTGTTGCTTACCCTGACTTGAAAGAACTGTAGGCTTAGTTATTTCTTTTTGTTGTATACGTACTCTGAAAATTAGTTGCTTGACTGTCCGGCCATGAAACATAAGGATTAGCGCTTTAATTGAAGTTTAAAATGTTCAGTTTTCTCCTCGCGACATATTTTTCGATGCCATTTGTTTCTGTTATTGTCTGGGAACGTCACTAGGACCGCTTTCTCTCGATAAAATACCATTTCCTATTTTATTTGAATAAAACACTAGATAAATCAGCAGGCAGGGGGAAATGATTTCAAACTTTTATCTCGGCGTCTGTCTTGTTGAGTGCATCATGTAAAAAAATTTCAGGGCCTCTTAAAAATGTCTGCCTAGGGCCCCCAAAATTGTTAATCCGGCACTGGCATCAAGACAACACTTTTGGTTGTTTTTGAACTAAAAGGAAACACAGATGTCATCCCTCCAAAGAGACGAAGGATTTGTACAATGATTCAGAGTACAATCTCCACTGCATGGTCTATCACGGCAGCTCTGATAGTGGTACTTTCAACATTGAAATCATTCAATGTGATTGTTAACCCAGGTTGTCCTGCTATTGACGTGTATAAACGTTTCGAAACAAGACAAAAGTAGCAACATATAACCAATCAGATAGTTAGTCCCTAATGATCAACCAATCAGCAATCGATAAAGCGACTTCAAGTCTCTGTTTAATTAGTTTTATCAGCAGGACAAGGGTTAATTTTATGCAATTATATGAACAAGGGAAGCCCTCACCTGAAGTTCAGTACATCTGTTTCTGATTTTGATGAAACCCATATGTAATTTCCCACCAAAGTGGTCCGCCAATCTGCAAAAGCAATAACGTCAATACATTTAAACATTTGCTACAACCAACGTAGAATCCGTAGAGTGTTGCGGCACATTGCAAATTTGATGTTTCACCTTCGGTCGTTGTCGTAAAGACTAAGATAGGCCGCACATACTTCGCAGACCCTTAACTTCTGTTGTTGATTAGCCGAAGCTGGAATTGCACTTCGATATATATCCTGGGGCAAAAGAAACATGTCAAAGTTACAGCAACAACAACGCAAGAGATACCAGCAATCTGACTAAATTAAAAACTAAAGTCTCTACCTCAGCTTTTCTTTTATCTTGCTTGAGCCCGTCCATTTCTCTCATCAATGCCATTGATTCGTCAACTTTACCTTCGGCACCTAGAGACAGAACGACAGCCTATGTCAACAATGCCACAATGTCAATTGGCACAACTTTTATTAAATTTTGTTGCTTAAATATTCACGTATTGGGTGTGATACAGTGTAACATATTGGTATATTGACATCTCTATAAAATATGTCAATATCGGTTCGGAAATGAGTGAATCTGATATATCAAACAGCACTCTAAATTCACTGCATTATGCAAGCCAAAAAGGAGTGAGGTTTGGCTGACCATCTGATTTATAATTAACACTAATAGTTTCAAATGCCTTCCAAGGAGCCAGACAAAACCTGACGTTAAATGTTGTCCAAATCTGAGAAACTGTCTTGAGCACAATGTATATTCTACTCCCACAGATTTCTGCTTGCTCTTGGAGAGGCAAGCTCACACGTCCTGGTGTTTATCACACAGTACAACAATGTAAACTAAATGTAAATGTCGCTTTATTTAACGAGGGTAGACCAATAAGCCGATGGCTTGTCTCCTTGGGCCCTCCACAATTAAAACCACAGAAGACATAACAAATATAAGTGTCAGCTGGGCCAGGAATCGAACCTAGTACGTCTGACTGGCAGCCACAACTACTAGCCTCTAGACCACATTGACAACATTGAAAATGTTAACAAATTAACCAATTATGCTTACAACTCAAATATAGAGCATTCACACCACCATGACCAAAGCACAAGGAGCAAAACTTAAACAAGGCAGTAAGCTACATGTGCAACGGTCCCTTAGAGACCATGTCATGAAATATGAACAGCCACGAGAACAATACAACAGCAACAACGCCTTGCGTCTTTATTGTTCTGCATACAAGAGGATAGATCTGCAAACAAAAGTGTACCTAATTCTTCAATTTCTGCCAACTTCTTCCCAATTTGTTCATTCAATTCATGAACAGCTGTTGCCTTGAAAAGCAAAGTAGACGATAGATTACTGTCAATGCTAAACTGCAGCCTGATGTACCGTTACATCACACAGAACAGCAACGGAATTCACTACCTCTGGTCCCATGTCCTTGTCATCCTGTGTATCCTCCAGTCGATGCCTGTTGAGTTCTACTTTTCTGTCACAATCCTTGATGAAGGATGAGAGGTGGTCGAGTTGCTACAAGGTGAACAGCCACAGAATCGGTCTGAATATTTATCATAGTGTAACCTGTCTAAATAGTGATGATACAAGATGCTCAGCATCTGCCATTGAACCATGAACTTCCACGTCCGGAATGTAACCATCCTGTGACACTGCGGTAGCATTGATGTTTATTATAATCTTTGTAAATAATTGTTGGTTCTTTGTTCATGGTCTTCCACCGGCTCTTTTTAGCTTATGACGTTGTTATTATTAATATATTATTATTATTATTATTATTATTATAACTAAACCTGTCTCTAATGGTCACTTTGTGACCCGAGGAAAATGACCTTTATAAACAGGTGGCCTTTCTGTCCATGTTGAATTCTATATAAAGTGTCATTTTGGGGTTATGTAGAGTGGCCTGGTACTAGGGATGCGGATCGATCACAATTTTAAGATTCGAATCTTTGACGGCCAAGATTCGATTCGATTCGAACCTTTTCGAATCTTTTGTTGATTTCCAGCAAACTGGTTTCCGCCCCCGAACTGGCAGCCATTATGGCTCTGACCCAGGCTCCTTCTCAGACAACGTGTTTGAAGCGGTGAATCACGGCACGGAGCAAAAAACAACACGCTGCAGAAGTCGGAGGAGGCATTTTATCTTTCCATTTTACATGGTTACTGCCACAAAAATGATGGTTAAATGTGGGAAATATGCTGTGCTATTGTCTCTTCGTCATATCAAGGTTTTATCTAGAAATTCCAAATGTGATGGTGGCCAAAGTGGGAAGGTCCACTCTCGTTTTGCACAGAATATGAAAACAGATTGCGCTGGAAGATCCTCTGGTTATTGAATTCATGTAGTTCATATGTGAAGGGGAAGCACACTACAAAATAGATTTATTATATGTTAGAATGCCTCATCTTGATCAGAAATTGTGGAAGACCATTGAAAATTTCGCGAAGGACAAACACTTCTCAGAAATTGGAGCCGACCTCAGTACTCACGTAGGCCTACGTTCCAAGAATTATCAGAAGTGTTGCATGTTGTTGTTTTCATCATATTGCTGTTTGGGTTTCATTTAACACAGAATTATGACAATAATGTGCTCTGGTTTTACCAAATTTACCTTAAAAGGAATTGCCAAATTCCATCCCGAACCTTTTCGAATCTTTAAAAAAGATTCGAATCTGAGATTCAAAGCGAAGTTTCGAATCTTTTCGAATAATTACGGTTCGATCCGCATCCCTACCTGGTACACAGGTGGCTGCTCTATAGAGGCGGGCATTAATACAGATTTGACTGGAGCAGTTGGATATGTGTGAATTAAGAAATACATGTCGCTGCAAGAAGTCAAACGGCTGCCAATAGTTAAGTCAACCTCTTCTCTCTAAAATGACAGGGATGGTCATTCAGTGAGGAAACGGTGCTTTTGCTGTTGGCATCTACCCTCAAAATAAAAATTTATCTTCTAGTATCTTGTAACAATTTTTAGTATGTGGTCATGGCTTACCAAGCCTTGGTCCTTATTTTGCATTTTAATTACAATGAATGTGCATTACTCAAAGTCCATGTTATGTTTTCTTAATTAGAAGGTACACACAGCAGGTACAAATCTAACATGTTATCGAATTAACATTAATTAAACCAACCGTAACGTAAACTTACACTCAGGTTAAACTTGTAGTTTCTCTTCTTCGATGCGATTTCAAAATCCGCTTTGAGAGCTGGCGAATGGATCTTGTTACACGAACCAAGGTCCAATTTCTGCAAAGAGCAGACAAATTGGCCTCAGAAAACGATAACGGTACCCAAGTAACATCATCATAGCCAACAATAGACCATTTTCACAAGCCACCATTTTAGAAAAACCAAGTGCATTATGGGGAAGGTTGATGTCTCTGATTTCAGAATATGAAGAAAGTTGGATTTGATAGTGATGCAGATTTCTTCATGCTGCGCTGTGTTGCTTGAACATATGATTTTCGTTAATATTATGGGTCAAAAACCCAGTTTCTTTGCTGCTTCAGGCACTCAACTTGCCCCACAATGCACTGGTTTTTCCCATAATGGTAGCTCGTGAAAAAGGTCGATTGATAAAAGGTCAGCTTACAGTGTTACGGAATAGCTCGTAAGGGCACAACCCCATCAGATAGCTTTTGCATACTTCCGGATCTGTGAATTTCACACTGTCCTCTTGAACCTCGCCTACACAATAAACATAATAAAACAAATTAGACAAATCAATGCAAAAACGTTACTTAACAGTAGAGGCATGCAAAGAAACCAGGAACACATCGATTGATAACGGAACAAGAGTTTTCATATCCAATCTGGCAATGGAACTTGCGGTAGATTTGACAAGCATTATCAGCATAACTGCCTTGTCTCAAGTGCCTGATTCAAAACCGTGAATTTGTTCGACTGTGCATATTGTGGGTTAACTATAGATCAAGCGACCAAAAAATTAATCAATGCCAGGGTGCCATGTTTGCTTTCAGGCCACGTAGAAATTCAAGGGTGTGAATCAGGCATATGTTATGAGGCATTAACAGAAAATATAACTGTTAGTCCAGGATCTTTCCTTACACACATAAAAAAGCCAGCCATTCAGCTCAATCGACCAAGCTCAATCCCAGTGTATTTGGGGATAAAGATCTGGCTGACCTTTGACAACTTACGTGTCATGGGAAATGACCTGGTGTAATCTGTACTCTTTATGATGGCCACTCGCAAATATCGTTCTAGGCTGTCAAAATTGTCCATTTCAAGTCAGTTTCCTTGAATTCAAATTGATTTCATCCCATCATGCATTGAGATTGAGCTGAGTGAGTTGAACTCCAGAAACACATTTTACTGATAATGTAAAACTTTTACTCACACGGCACTGTCTTCCCTCGATCACTCCCAGCACCTCTTCGCAGAGGGCAGCGGTAAACCATCGAAGTCAATGGCAAAGTGCTTCTCTTATCACCCAAATCAAGCGCAAAAGCAACTGACATGTACTCAACCAAGAAGCACATTGAGAAACTAAGTTGATTACAATCCAGAGGAGTAACGATGTACAATTAACTGAAGATTGATAATTATCAAACGGCAAATGAGAATTATCAAAACATCTGCACGCATGGAAGCTGAAAATGGGTAGCGAATATCAGAGCGAAGAACGATCGATGTACTGTCAAACTTCATCACATACCATCGCATACTCACATTTCCAAAGCTATTTGACCTAACAAATATCAACTGAACTCTTGACTGCGTAAAATTTCTGAGCAAAACAATCAAATGAAACAGCTCAATGCACTGAAACACCATACGTCCAAAAATGAATTACTACACGGGAGATCTAACGAAAGAAACACATGGCACACATGTTTTAAAACTGTTTAATGGTAAGTGGTAACACGAAGAAATTTTTACATTTTCAACAAAATTACAGAGACTCATCATATTTTCACAGAAATTATACATCTCCTTAAACGCCTATATGCAATTGGCATATCATCAAATGGATGCTAGATCTTTCCGTTCTGTTGATAGTATTCATTTTTGTAGTATTCTAGCTTTCCTCCAACAGCAAAGAAATCAGAAAATACATATTTCTGTGAGACGTCTTCTACAGAAGAAATTTGGTTAGTTGTCCTCTTTTGCAAAACTAAATGCATTTGGGGCTTTTTGACAAATTTTGTTTTGACACGTGTTGGACTTTTCTGGCTTTATATGTCCGTCCTTCTATTGTCCGTCCTTCTATGCAGCGTTAGCTGTGACGTAACATATCGGAAAGGCTCCTACATTTCTGTCTGGCCAAGGTGTAAAGACCACGATGTTCTATTTTGTAATCTTCGCGCAGTTTACGGAACTGAGCACAGATTTTCTGTCACAGTTGTTCAACGAAGTAAGCTACATAATGTTTTTCTTCTGTTTTCCTACATCAGCGCTTTAGGAAAACCTATCAATCCTCAAGAAAGTCGCACGATTCATTATTGCCGTTAGCCTACTTCAAAGCCTACTTTTCTACATCAAACTGTTGCTGGAGTCCTAGAGATTGAAAGTGTGTTACAGCGGGATGGGATCCTTCGATGTGTTGCAGATGTTTAAGAGTGCATCAAACAGAAAATGTGCGGAAACAGCAGATAAATCGAAAGGCAAACTATTTAAATTACGAATGACTGAAAACCAGAATGGGACTACATTTTGAACAGCGCAGAAATTCATCTATGAAATCGTAACACCTGATGTTTTAGTTTAAAAGCAATATATTGCAGAATTACAATAAAGCTATGCATGGGAGCACTTATGGAATTAAGCTAGCGCAAATAACAGCAACAGCATGCGAATTCTCACCGTCACGGCCAGTTCCCATCAGCTCGTCGAGCATTTTTGCCATCATTTCTTTCGCAGTCATCGTGTTTATACTGAAACACCCGCACCACAACCAACAGGAATATTTTCAGGTATAGTTTTGCTAATGTAAAGAAACCAAGCCAGGCAAATGATAATGGATTTTTACGGTTTTAACTCAGTACAAACATGCTACAAACAATCTTTGATGGCCGCCAACAAAGAAATGCGAACTAGAACATTGGGAAGAACAGTAGGCCCAGTCCCTTCTCTATTCGCGCCAGTGCTTGACGCGCTTATTGCTGAACTTATAAATTTTATTTTCAAATAAACAGAGTACGATGGCCCACAGTTATCACAGCAAATCTTATTTTCATTTTGAATAACTTATTTCTATTTTGAGCAACTTACTTTCATTTTGAGCAGCTTAAAAACTGAGAATGAGATTTTCCGAGACATTTGTGGGCCACCGTAGCAGATAACTTACAACAGTAGTTCTGATACAATTGTCCAATACATTTTGATTTTTTTATTTGATTTGATTTATCTGTCAAAGATCTTGAAAAATACATACATACATACATTTGACAGGCAAGTGAAGGCAAAAAGGACTTGCACTTATATACAGACTATACACTAGAAATAATTTCCATACAATTGAGAACTGTGAAAGTACTCTAGAAATATTTACAATAATTGCTACTAAACTTGCTGGTATCTGAAAAGATACTCCAAGAGTTTTTCGATTACCTGAAATCGTTGACTTGAAATATCACAGAATTCGGAAACCGATAAATAGGATTCGATTTAGCTAGTACGCGATTTTAACGTGTGGGAATCCCCTTGGGAATACTATCAGTTCTGACGGGCGTATGACGTCAGATGTCATATATGATGTCAAACAACTTACAAAATGAGCTGGCTAAAGTCAATGTCAAGACTGTATGTGAGGTATAAGGATCCAATCCATCAACATTTTGTTGTTTGTGTCGACTCAATCTTCTTATTTGTGTAATGAGGAAAACATCAGGGTCCTTATTCATGGACGGGGACTAAGGCGTGATCCGGGACTTAATATGAAGTCTCGGATTGAATTCCCAAACCCGTATTCATGAATCCAGACAACGGATAGGTCGGGACTAAAAGTTTTTTAATTCTTTTTTATTTTAGTTCCATACTTTGCTGTCCTGATGCAAGGTCGTGTTCTGCATGAATACGGACCCTCCGTATTCGCAAGTCTCGATGTTCGCTGATGCTTGTAGTCTCGGACAATGGGACTTGCCCGCAAAGGAAAAATGGCGCGCGGGGAGCCAGGTTCGCAATGGTCGACCATAGAGTATACCTGGGCCGGAGATGAGCCATTTTGACGTGAAATATTTCGTCATTCCATGACAGCTTCATCGAATTCTGTCAAGTCTAGTTATCCATTCAGAGTGCATTAGCGACTTTTTGGCATTGACGGAAGCCTCAGCGTGTCCATTACATTGAGGATAGAAAGAACGGTGATGTGTAATGTGCCAAGATTTTGCGAGATCTGCGAATTATTTAGTAGCAAACTATGGGCCTTCGTCATTGAGGAAGAGAATTGGAACGCCAGTGTCCCGGAAGGAATGCTTTAGCTCCGCTATAATCGATTGTGCTAAAGTGGGGTGAGGGACGGAGTGCAACACCATTGGCCAGCCGGACAAACTATCTACAGATATCATTGAGCAATGTCCTGCGTATGAGCAAAGGTCAGCGGATACGGACTCAAAGGGACGCGTAGGGGCGGGGTCGGTCAGAAGTGTTTCTTTCGTTTCACTCGTTTGGTAAAGCTGACAAAGTTCGCACGTAGAAATCGTAACAGAGATGTCCTCAGACATGCCCGACCTGGAGCGACGAAAGTAACTATGATTTTACTGATATAATGAAAACGAGGCAAATCACCACATTAGCATNTATACAAGCTACAGTCCTTTGCCCATCTATAGTATTATGACAACTATTCTCTGTGTGTCGTCGCCAGAACACGACCAATAGATAATATGGCGGGCACGTTGTTTGAAGCGTTCCACGCCCTGATGAGGAACATGAAGGGCTGAAGGCGTTAGAGGATGAGTTTGCGGTATTGGGTAGGGACGACGAGGCGAGAGCAATACAGAACAAGGTCATCGTGGACAGAAAGATCCGTCAAAATCTTGTAGGGTTGAAGGACCTGATGCCATGGTTGATGGGGCTTTAGCTCCTACGGATACAGGGCAAGGGAGATGTGAGGTGAAGAAGCTGGCATTTGGGATCGTTTTCTACACTATGACGGAGGAAGATTGTATAAGGAGGTTGCCTGTGGTGAATCTAGCTCTTCGACGCGTAGCGAAAGGATTGTATTGATATGGGCGTCGCCATCTGCACCCCTCGAGGCTGGAAGGAGGGCGTGTGGGCGATGGGGGCTCGTGAAATAACATCAGGGATGCAATTCTCTTTGCTTTGGTCGCGTAGCGACCTTCAGCGTCCGTGAGGAAATGCGAGCCGCATTGAACGATATCTTGATGCAGCTGCATCAGTGTGAAGCTGAGAACATTAAGGTGGGATGCATCAGTATGAAGGGCAATATGGAGACTTTGGTCGAAGTGCTGAGGAATGGGTGATGAAGACAGCAATGTTTGACAGCGCAGAAGGCGCTTGAGTGTTCTTGATGCCACACGAGCATGTTTGTCGCTTTTATTAGTGAACGAAGAGGCTCGGCGGCAGATGAGATACTTAGTGAGAAGGCGGAAAGCTGACTGATTAAGTCACAGAACGAAGGCAGCTCAGTTGCTGAGGAAATTCAGCAATGATGGATGTATGTGCTGGATCGAGACGCGCGCCTTGGTGGCTGATGACGAATCTCAAATATTTTATTTCAGATTGGGCAACTGTAAATTTCTCAGGGTTCAAAATGATACGCTGTTGGTGGCAGCGGTCGCGTGGTCATCGAAGAAGAGTGAGTGAACTAAAATATCATAGAAATCAGGCCCAAAAGCGCCCGGCGCAGTAGACACACTGATCATAAGGCGTGAGAAACGTTATGAACAGGATCGAGACATGATATATGATTGAAATTTTCAATGTACGTTTACAGGAGTGCTCATCAGCTAAAAAGGCTATCAAGCCCTTTTGGGGGGATGACAGCCCCTCTGTGGGAAAATCCTGCGACGCAACCCCTGCCTGTGCCAGGTTTTTAGCCAGATGAGCAGGGGATAAAATCATGGAAGTCAGATAAGAATCTGCCATTCTGATGTCCGATTACATCTCCTTAATTATGGCAAACTTTCCAGGAAAACCAACAACAAATGCCACAGATTCCTGATAGCTTAAGCAAGTTACCCTGAGCTGTGATGAAGTATACACCAACAGAAAACGTGTACCCTTGCGTGCCTGAGTAGCTTTTGAATAGCTTGTTGTGTTATTGAATAATCGTGCGTATCTTATGACAATATGTAGAAAAGAAGACATATTACATTTATCGAGTGGTTTATTAAGTAGAATGTACTGCATTATACCAGCGAAATGCAATCACTTATCTACAAACAACAGAATGGTTGAGTTTCCCAGTACGTACTTTAATGTCTGTTAAGCTGAAATGTACAATAAATATAGTTTTAAAATATCCGCCACTTGAATGCACTGCATTATTTCACGAGGTAGCTCTATTTGTATGCGATTCATTGCAATAAGTCATTACTGCCATTGTTCCTGTCTTGCATTCGCATGGTGTGTAGCATACGGCGTCTCTCGTTTCTGTTCTTTTGAACTGGCCTCGCTTCACTCTCATTCGACGATTTTGAAACCAATTCATGACTTGCAAGTTGGTCATGTCGCATTGCTCGGCTATGAGTGTCCGACTACGCGAGTCAAGATACTGCTGGCGATTGAACATTGTCTCAAGTAGGGATAGTTCCCTTGACGACAGCCTCTTTCTGTGTCTTGGAGACGGTCTCTTTGTGAGTGCATTGCTACTCCGGTGATCTGAAATAAGCGAATAACGAATAATTAAATACACGGTACATTTTTAGTACTTCTTACACGATGTTACCTACTTCCTTATTCAAGATTTCAACATACGCATGGAAGATTTGAGTTTTGTGAAGTTCCAGTTAACAATTGTTTGGTGAACTACATTGGCAAATAACAGACTTCATTGTATTTTGTAGATCTATAAGTAATTATTGCCAAGCTGCTAGGTACGTTTGCTCGACTAGAAGTAATCCGAAAGCTGCAAATATGATTGCCTTAGCTAAACATACAGATGTCTAAACATACAGATGGCTAAACATACAGATGTCATGATTGCAGATGTCCATCGAATGCCGTTTAAAAATATCCAAATAGGTCTACGTTACTTACCTAGTTGGTATGCTGCCAACGCTGCGAAGTCCAAGCTGGGAGGTGTCGTACGAGAAGGGCTAATTTTCTGTGGCCGATTTTGCTGTTGCGTCGAGCTTTCTCTATCTGTCTGCCCATGGTGTGTCTCTTTCTCGTCGTTGCTGGCTTCGCCAAGGATTTCTGCTATTGTGAAACCAATCCGTTTCGTTACTGGAGCCATGTTGCTGTTGCTTTACGATGACTGCAGTGAATGACTCTGTTCCTGCACTTTTGCCTATTTATGCGTTGGCCATGCGTCGTATGAAAAGTACCGCCGTTGACACCTTTGCCTCTTTGACGGCACGTCATCCGACGAAGATCTATTGACGATCGGCAGATGACTCTTGACGAGGTGCCTGGTCGATGCCGTATCTATTCAAGTACCACACAATCGGGCGGATGGTTTGTACTTAACGTGTGCTATTGTGTCGGGTCAGAGGTCGCTCGTAGCTTAGCGCATCCGCGGTTGAGTTTTACTTGGGACGAAGATTAGTAATCTCGCTCCAAAACGATCACCTTATTTGTAGAAATGAAGTGCTAACTGATTGTATCATTACTGTATGCGTCAGGGTAGAATTAATGCTACATACATTTTGGAACTATTTTGAGGACATTCTTTAGAGGTATCTATTTAATTTAGGATATTATTGCATTTTCTTATTAGATTAAGTTTTATCTATTTACTTCTGATCTTTTATTGTTTTAAACTTCTTTCCGCTGGACGTTTTTTGAGATGCTTTTGCAGATAATTCTTTTTCTTGGGAAAATATAACCTTTGATATAACCATAATTGTAACCTTCAATATAACCATCAATTAAAAAAGCAGATAGCAGTATAACTACATTTCCAGTATTAGGAATTTACAATATAACAAAATCGCAGTCATATTATGCCGCCTAACAAAATTAAATGCTAAAAATTACAATATTACCTAAAAAAAATTAGGTTGTGGTATTTACAGTTTAAAAATGTCTTGCAAGCTTTCCCAACCAAATTGGCTCTTTACTAATTCTCAAACTCGAAACGAGTCGCGACTAAGTAAATATGGACTATACATATAGAGCAAAATATTTGTGCAACACAGTGAAACCTGTCTGTAATGGTCACCTTTGGGACCTGAGGATAATGACCTTTATAGACAGGTGGAAGTTCTGTCCAGGTTGATTTCTCTAGAAACCGTTATTTTGGGCAATATTTTGAGGTTCTAAAGAGTGGCCTTTATACACAAGCGGCTGCTCTATAGAGGTGGTCCCTTATACAGGTTTGACTGTACTTTGATTTTTAATTGTCTAGATATTTTCAATCGTAAGTCTATACTAATTACTATACTGTACATCACCACGGTTTATACCGTGCTTTGCCGACGAAGCTTGAAATGCCAATAACGGCTCAAATTAGATGCACGGCTCTTATTAAAAGACATTCGCCTCATTTGGGCGAATGGAAAACGCAAGGTAGCTACAATAAAAATCTAACGTATATAAACGCTGCGACTGGAAAACACTGCGAAGGGTATATGGTAAACCCAGCTTAGCAAGTACAGTCAAACCTGTATTAGCGGTCAACTCTATAGAGCAGCAACCTGTGTATAAAGGCCACTCTTTATCCCCCAAAATGATACTTTCTATAGAAATCAACCTGAACAGAAAAATCATCTGTCTTTAAAAGTTATTTTCTCATGTCCCAATGAAAGTTCAAGATTATAAACAGCTTTTACTGTAATATAATAGCAATATATTGTAATGTAATACAGTACGTGCATATTTCTACAAGCTACATAACAATTAATACTCACGGTTGAATTTTTACAAGAACGTTTGGATATTTATTCAACAGCAAAGCTAAAAATGATTAAAATCCTTGCTCAAAAAGTAATATGAAACAATTTAGAAGTATTGCAAATGGTTTACTGCGACTTCAGCGTTCTGTTACTTTTCCCCTCAAAATACCGCTTTCTTTGCATCTTGGGCATATACTGTCGGTTTCTTTGCCGAATTGTTTAGGAGCGCTTTTGTTATTTGCGTACTAGATTACTCAGAGGCTCAGAAATACACATTGCAATTGTCAAACAAAACAACAATGCTGTGATTGATTGATACCGTGGTTCAAAGTTTGCGCCACAAAACCTTTCATACCCAGACTATTAGAGGTTCAGATGATGACGTTACCCCGAGCGCGTCCAACCGTCGCGTCGAGTTAAAATCACAATTTTGTGACGACTCGAGCGCAAGATCAGGGCTCATTCCGAGTACGTCGCGGAGCTACTTTTACGCTTGGTTTGTTAAAAGGTGACCGCTTTCCTTTCTAAATCATAATTCTTCTCTTTAAAAATGAGCAGTCTTGCAGTAGCTTCGAAGGACTGTGTATAGTTCACACATAATCCTCGGCTGTGGAAGGACAATGGTAGCCTGATTGTAGACTTCAAATTTGTTCCTGTTAAAATATAGTAAATGTTTTTCTGATTTCCAGAAAGCTGCCCGAAGTCTAGATAGTGTGAGAATAGGTATTTATCGCAGTATGATTTCAATTATGCATCGTCATGAGTGCACAGATATCTGACTCAATACTTCAATCGTCATACCTGGGTTAGAGTATAGATGTCAGAACTGTATTTTACCTACTTACTATCCTTGTATTTTGATGATCACATCATTTAAAATATATTTACAATTGTTTCTAAATTTATGTAATTTCTTGCCTCAGCACATCATGGAATAATGTTGCATTTTTAGTAAAATTGTAACTTTATTGTCTGTAAATTATTGTGAATGCAGAAAATCAATTGCTTATCGCGTATTTTATTGTGACTGTTCGATTTGCTTTCGTCTACATTCAAGTTGTCCACAATTAATTAATTCCAGCGTCGCCCTATCGTAATTTATTCATACATTCGTTTCACTATGATCCCAGTAAGGTCTCTTGTAGACATCCCGAGGAAGAATTCAGGACCTACATATCTCAACAGAACAGATGGTCATGGCTTAGGTCACCCATATAATACATATTCCCAGGTCAGTCATTTTTGCAATATTGACACAGTTGGAAAAGTCATGCAAGATATTATTACAAATATACTTGATAATGGGCGATTGACAAGTATGATAATAATATTCTGTGATCTCCTACTGATCTCTATACATATTCTAAGAGCAAAATTTCTCATTTCAAGGAACATTATTGTGAAATGTAGTGCGAAAATATAGTTTGTTTACGCTGTAAGCAATAAATTACTGAAAGCAAATACGACTTTCACCCAGATTCTTCCCGAACCAAGTCTTATTTCAAGAAAGTTGATACCATTAAATACATGTGCATTAAGAGGGAAGAGGGACATTCTCTTTGTGTAGAGGATAGTCTATCTTATTATACGAAACTTCTTCAAGATCTTGCTGAAAATCTGCGCAAATTAATAGGGATATAATTTTTGCCTTATTTGTGTGTTTTCCTCGTACAACGCACAATAGT
>OFHS01000385.1:21450-42167 GCA_900245855.1 Calvadosia cruxmelitensis
GTAAATAGTTTGCCTGTATCCACTTTGTTATGTATCAGTCCATTGGAAAAAAGCCCATAAAGGGCTTATATGGTATCTGAATAAATGATGATGATGAATGATGATGATGATGAATAGTCGAAGGGCAATGTTCGCTTACACAGATGTTTTTACATTACTGTAAAGTTTGCAAGGCGCATGCCTTCTGTATATCCACTTAACAGCTTTCAGACCTGCTCCTGTGGGAACCAAATCCCAAATCAACAAAGTCATCAAATTTGAAAACGATTTGTTGTGGACTGAAAGGACTGCCAAGCGACAGACAGCAATGGAATTGACATTACGGAATACAAATGTTATAGCCTTGCTTTTGAGCTGAAATCAACAATTTTGGCATTCAAGAACAATGATTATTTAACAATTATTTCTAGAGTAATTTTATAGTTTTCAATGTTTTGGAAATTAATTATGTTGTATTAGACATTTTTACCAGAATTACTTTTGTAAGTTTTCCGTCCGTTTATATCAAATAAAGAAATCAGGCCGTAAAAAAGAGAACAATGAATGAAATTGCCCACGATTGATATATAGGAGAACGGTTGATTGCGTATTAAAAAAAGCCTTTTCCGATGTCTTCACATGTGGCTGAGGCTGTGGCAGAGGTCAACACTTTATTTACCAGTGTATCGTTCATGCACTAAATTGAAAATATCTCTTTCCAGCGTAGCCTCCTTTATACACGGTCCTGACTCTCAGCATGCTTTGCTGTGTTGAATGTGTTTTCATGAAACCGTCGCCATTTTGTTGCCTGCATGGAACGAATAACGTTGCTTCACGTTTCTTTATTAAACTACTTTTATTGTCTAAGAACAATTGTCAGACGCGACTGACAAAGTAAGTAAGACAAATGAACATTCAATACATCACCATACAATACCACCATGCTGTGTCCTTAGTTTTGGTCGTGTTGATTCTCAGACCGACGGTACGACACACACGCTCCAGTTTCGTCAGCGCGCGTTGGCGACGCTGTCCGAGATGACGGCGATGTCACCACCAAAGTCTAGGCAGTGGAGTCGTCTCTCAGGATGGTGCTAAGATCTTGGACATGGCCACGGTTAAGCGTGAAGCCGCGTGGCGTAAAACATGATCAACAAATAGGTTAAAAATGAATAAGACAGCGTATACTACCCTATTACAATACAGTAATAGAAGTCGTAAAATCAACAGTCTCACCGTAGTGAGTTCTAACAAAAGCAGACATAGATGAGTAACGACATGATAGCGGTGATGAAGATTGAAGATTGGGGGCACGTTAAACAAGGACAGGAGGTCCTTAATCCCCCGGCTTAATCTTAGATCTAAAAACAGAATCAAAGGCCTTCTTAAAGTCTATAAATGTCACGACCTTGGTCACGACTATGTTTTTTGATGCGATCGACACTCTTCTAGCATAATTCTTACGCTATAAGGATCTGACTAACGGTGGATCGGCCTCATCTCACTCCGTTTTGGTTAAATCTGAAATACGGCCCAATTACAGATGCTCAGCGTCTATGCAAGAACTTGTTGTTGTTTTTACTTGCTGCGTAGATCAGGGAAATACCTCTCTGCTGGTCCAGACTGCAGGACGAGTTCTTGCTGATGGTGATAACTGATAACTGCCGACCGTCGCCATTCTTTGGTGCTTCGTCCCCCCGCGAGCGAAGAGTTCATGATGCTAAGCAACTCTCACTAGATAACCGGTAGACGAGGGGCCAAGACAGGGATAGCGTCATGTTCAGGAGCACCATGCGGTTTCATTGCAAAAAGAACAGAACAGAGTTCATCATCATTGATATGAGATGTGACATATACAGAGAAATCAGGAGCAGTGGAATCAGGAGATGGAATAAGACTATCAAGTGCTACACATGTTGATGTGGGGTTAAAAAAAGTGTGAAAGTATTCACTGATCAGCGATTGGCATCTAATCTAGCATCTAAAACTTTAACGCACATTAAAATTAGAATTTTTTGTGCAAGATAAAATAATTCAAGGCAGAGCTCCTTTACGAGCATCTATCTATCTATGTAGGTGACGTCCGCCGAACCACTTAGGCCGGGTCGTCACCATCAGTCTCGCTACATCAACACCGTCACATTCACATGTCTTTATTGGTAAAAATCAACCAAGAATACACGCATAGAAGGCACCATTAAATGTGCACTTATACTATACGGATTACAAAATTATCAAATACTATTTCATTACATTAATTCAGATATAACTTTCAATTTAAATAATCTAAGTGATGGGGAGGATATAACATCTTCCGAAAGCGAGTTCCACAATCGGACTACACGGTTAAAAAAATAATAATGCCTGGTGTTCAATTTGGCCGTCTCTGCGTAAAATCGCTTTGAATTTCCACGAGTCCTTGAGGGTAATGATTTGATGTCCGATGGGAGCTCAATGCTAACGTAGCCGTTGATAATCTTATAAAACATACATAAATCTGCGTGATAACGTCGTTTTTCTAGGGATTGCAGATCCAACTGCTTGAGACGCACCTCGTGCGAAAGTGAATTACCATAGCAACGTTGAAAAGTCTTTTTCGTAAACCTTCTTTGCACTTTCTCAACTAAGATGATGTCCTTCTGTAGAGATGGTGAATACACTTGAGACACATAGTCCAGTATTGGACGAACACGGGTTGTATATGCACGAGTCAAATGTACAGGATCGTTCACTGCCAATGACTTCAGGAGATAGTTGGAAATGCAGTATGCTTTGCGTGTAATAATTTGGAGCATCCATTGGGAGCATCCAGTGGAGAAGGCAGTGGAGAAGGTTGCGAGGGAGACCACGGAAAAGATGGCGAGACGACCTCACACGCCACCTGGGGCCAGCGTGGCCACGACAGCCCGTGATCGAGACAAATAGAAGGCGTGCAGGGAAGGGTTCCTCCTTCGGGAGTGAGACAGCCCCGGTCAAGTAATCAAGTAATCAAGTATTGGGAGCATCCATCGCCTAGAGGTCCCAAAAATCGAACTGAGTCTTCAAACACGTCCTCCAACAACCGTCTTGTTACACATAAGTTGCAACAAAGACTGACGATTTATCATTAGAAACATTACCATTAAGATTGCGACAATACCCTGCGAATAATCGTCAAGCCATTGCATTGCGCGAACTGATGATGATTGACCAAGTGCAGTCCTGATGCATTTTGGGATTTAAGCTACTACAGTCACGTGTTTTTGAGCTGAAATCGACAAAAAGAAACAGCCAAGAACAAACCTTGAAATTTATCAACACAGAAAAGAGTACGGTTAAACGCGTTTGATGCAAAGCAATTTTCGAGTGTCATGACATGCGACAGAGGTCAACTAGCATAAATCCCAAAATGCATTGAGACTGCATTAGGTCAATTGGTCGATAAGGTACATGGACATAATTGTTGTCAGGTCGCCGGATAAGTAACGGCTCGTCAGTTGCTCAATTTCTCTCTTGGTCATAACAATAACCATAGACGTGTTCAAGGGATACGCATAGAATCCTCCATTCTTTAAGATCTCGCATGGTTACACGATCATAAATTCAAAGAGGGAAAACTGTTTACTAGCGCGTTTTAAGATCGCAAGACACTAAAGACAGTTCAGTTGAATCCAATATTACTGTGAAGGTAAGCGTATTGCAGCAGTGCGGGTTCACCCAGGTAGTTGTAGTGTACGCAGGAAATTGGGTTGGTCACTGGCAAGCGTTTGTTTTGTGCATGCCTGTCAAATTACAGGGCGCCGCCTTGGAATCAAGCGAATCTTGGTTGAATCTTGCTTCGGATTGTTCTCTCGAGTTGTGCTTTTTGACTCACGGTTGCGATGGTAACCCGAGAGTTTATGCTGTGGACAGGAGCTTTGATATATTTTCATCTTGTCTCTCAAACATTCCTGATAAGATACTGCCTTGCGATCGAAGGGGCGCCTGAAGAAGTCAATCAATCAAAGCAAGAAGGAGCCAAGAAGCCCTTCGTCACTCAAGTTAGCAATTCAGGCAGAGTGGCGTGGGGCTAATGCTGAAGAAGTGGATCTCAGCTCTCCACGACGTCGGCGCAAATTTCCACGCTGGAGACTGCTACCTTTTCACATAAAGCGTCTTCCCTGTGAGTTAGGGTGCAATAAAGTTGCACGCTCAACTGCGCGTCGTATACGGCTGATTGCTTCAAGTCATCCGAAGGGGATTGGATTGGACACACCTTTCATCCAAACAACCTCCAATACTCGCCGTATTTAGTATACTTTATGAGATAATCATCGCATGACCTGAAAATTCAATGTTTTCGACCTTGCAGCCATGTTTGCATACCTGATGTTGATCACCGCACCTAATTGGATCTGACGAAGGCATTCATATGTCTTTATTTGGATATAAAATAAACCAAAAGAATACACGTGTAGCAGGCAGACAATGCCATGCACTTAAACTACACGGAGGGATGTTGATTACAAATACAGATATAATTAACTTTCTATAAACTCATTGAGTTGGCGCTTAAAAGAGGAGAGGGTTTTCGAAGTAACTATGTTTGAGGGTAAGGAATTCCACAGTCTAATCACGCGATTGTAGTAAAAGTTGTGCCTAGCAGCCAGCTTTGCTGTGGCAACTGTGAACTGGACATTGTGACCACGAGTGCTTGTGTCACGAAGGACAATGTCTTGTGGAAATTTTATGTCCACCAAACCATGAATAATCTTGTAGCAAAAGCACAAGTCCAAAACTTTCCTACGAGTCTCCAAGGATTGTAAACGGAGTAGTTCTAATCTTTCTTCGTAAGACAAATAGCCTTGGGTTAGATAACACCGTGCACATACCTGACGAGAATAGGGTTGACGCGTCAATTCTTGTTTCCATTTTTCATTGCCATTGTGTCCATGTCATAGCCGACAACGTGGCATCCATGACATGGCTCTGCTTGGGATTAATTTGCTGCCATTTGTCATGAAAATGATCATCATGTAACAGTCCATAGCCATGTTCAGTTTGTTTCATTATATTGCAACTTGTGATTCAATTTTTGCATCACTGTGATTATTCTATTTCTTAAAGAGTGGTAATTTCAAAAGTATAACTATAGACAGATTTAAATTTCTTATACATGGAAGGTAACTAAATCTAAACCTCCTAATTACAAATTACAAATTATTCTACTTACAATTAAAAAACCTCAGACATTCTATCCATAGAATGCAGAGTTCCAATTACTGCGGCGTTTCCTCGCTGGATGGCCATGCTGATTTTTTGGGTAAGAAAGCATGTGGCACGGGGTTCTGCTGTTGAGGCCATGAGACGTTTTTCCGAGGGCGATTAAAAATTCCTTGCTTCTTTTGCCAAATGAGCCCATGGTCATGTGTTGCTAGTCGTCGCTACAAACTAGGCGGTACAGTCAAACCTGTATTAGTGACCACTTCATAGAGTAGCCACCTGTGTATAAAGGTCACTCTTCGTAACCCCAAAATGACACTTTCTATAGAATTCAACCTGGATAGAAAGGTCACCTGTCTATATAGGTCATTTTTCTCAGGTCCAAGAGGTGACCGTTATAGACAGGTTTCACTGGACTTGCAATGTCAATTATTAAGAGCTCTTCATTTCTGTTCGAGTACTGTCGCCGTGTCTCGACGTTTGCTAATTTCGGCTCGCTTCAAGGCCATTGAATCAATTAGCAACGGAGCTCAACCTTGAATATTGGCAAGGAGTATAAAGAGAGTGCTGAAGTATCTGAAAGGATCACTCAACTAGCTTGTTAGAGCAAAACAATAATCTGAAGATTGAAGGCTACAGTGATTCTGATTGTGCTGGAGAAACAACAAGCAGAAATTAACATCGGGATGCATTTTCAATCTATGCCATGGCAGTATAAGCTGGAAATGTAAAGGGCAGTTAGTTGTTGCGCTTTCGTCTACTAAAGCAGAGTACATTGCCTGATGTATTGCAATCCAAAAGACAACTTGGCTAAGGTCATTGCTGGACGATATTGGTTTCCCTCATGAGCAAGCTAGTTTGATCAAAGAAGACAACCAAGGAGCAAACTGTTGTATGAAGTTTTTAATTTGTAAGTAGTTGGTAAATAGGTTGTTATTTTAGAGGTATTTATTTAATTTAGGATATTATTGTATTTTCTTATTAGATTAAGTTTTATCTATTTATTTCTGATCTTGTATTGTTTTAAACTCTCGAATAAATATTATTACCAAGGAGCTATATCTGTCTTTGCAAAAATCAGTCACACTCGTACTAAAATATCGATGTTAAATATCATTTCATCTGAGAAAAAATTCAATCATTCGAAGTATTGTTTGTCAAGGAAGAAATGGATTGACTGATCTCTCTCTCTAGTCAGGTGGCCACATGTTGGCTGCTGTGGTCAACAATGTGTGCTTCCACCCTTCCCGATCTTGGGCGGCTAGAGCTGCCCTCGACAGATTCAGCCCCGTCCACTCCTCTAAGTCTTTCGACCAGGTTCTGGTTGGCTTTCCTCTCCTCCTGCGCCCTTCTGGCTTCCCTTGTATGATGAGATTCTCTAGATTGATTGATATATAGTGAATATTTATGTTTTCTAGGATGATTATTAAGTGGGAGTGTTGAAAGTAATAATAATCAAGAAAGACTGCTATTTACCGAGTATTACGTAACGTGCGTAAAGCTGTGACACTCCGCGCATGATCCTAGGCGTTGTGTCACGTGATGTACAGTTGTTCTATTGCTATTGTAAGAGCTAGTATGCCAAGACACTTGCCGTTGTTATATTTCAAGAGTGTTCTTCTGTGTCACTGACCTAGCTAGCGTACTAATTACAGTGAAACCTGTCTACAACGGTCACCTCTGGGACGTGAGAAAAATGACCTTTATAGACAGGTGGCCTTTCTATCCAGGTTGATCTCTATAGAAAGTGTTATTTTAGGGTTACGAAGAGTAGCCTTTATACACAGGTGGCTGCTCTATAGAGGCGGTCGCTAATACAGGTTTGACTGTATCGGTCTTTCAATATTCAATGTTTTAGTATCATAAGCTGATCGTATAGCTTTTACATAATCAGGTGAGTCATCAACGATAGTTTCTATCTTTTAAGGATGAAATCATTGCTGGTAGTATGGCTACTGTTTGGAGTTTACACCTTGACGTTATGCAAGAGAATATATTATGACGAGGAAGAAGACTTAGACGATGACTATGATGAGAGGGAACTGGAAGGTATGTGATTTAGAATCAAATATACACATTTTAGTGGTCATAATTATCGGATATACGTCAATACTGTCATGGTCAATGCTTGTTACTACTTCTTATTTCACCGTGGTGCTCGCCATTGGAACTCGCTTCCGACTTCCCTTGGGAAGTATGTGTGTATTGTACGGTTGCTGAACTTCTATGGGAACAGCCCGTTCCTTGGGAAGTGCTAAATTCAAGGATGAAGCCGGGCAATGATGACGATGAACGTACATTGCGATCAGGATTTATCTAGGCGTCGTTCTTTTGGTTTCATTTTAGAACAAGAAGAGGAAAATTACATCAAGACTCACGGTGAGTCTGAAACGACCGGTCGTCGTCGGCAGCAACGTCGCCGTAGGAGTTCCAACAACGGTCGCCGTCGACGGCGGATGGAGGAAGAAATATGACTGCCATGAATAATCCAATATCATACACGATAGAAGGAAATATTTTGAATCTGCCATCGGTTTTACTCGATCGACTGTGTTGCGTCGTGGTTCTTTAGTTGTTAAACAGTCTAGATAACTTTATTTTAACTATACAGTGAAACCTGTCTATACCAGTCACCTCTGGGACCTAGAAAAGATGATATTTATAGACAGGTGGCCTTCTCTCCAGATTGATTTCTATAGAAAGTATCACTTTGGGTTATGAAGAGTGCCCTTTATACACAGGCGGCTGCTCTGTAGAGGTTGCCGCTTACCCTATTTTAACTATACTTGCTTTAGAAATTGCTGGCACCTTATTTTTTTAGCTAAACCTGGTATTGATTTTGTAGCACGCTTAATTGGAACCTGGTGTAATAACATTTAAATTATTATGTATTCTAGATTTCTTGTAAAGCGCCGTTGAGAAGAACTGCTCATCAGGGCGCCTATAAATACTCAAATTACAATTAAAAACTTCCATTGTAGCTAGGCGAAATTTCACCAAAACCTAAAGGCATTTCTGTCGCTATAAAGATCTAATTGGTTTCATTTTGAATAGTTTAAACTTTTGCTATCAAAACAGGATATTTGGCATTATATATGGCATATAATTATTATATTATTATAACATAATTATACAGTATATGCTGCAGATAAAAAATCCATTATCACAATAAGGAAAAAAAAATTATCATAAGAAAATTTATCAGATAAAAAATTCGTCATCAAAAAAGAAGGAAATTCAAATTATATGAAAATCATCATTGACATTTTACTTTGTGTTCTACATAATCA
The DNA here is from genome assembly GCA_900245855.1 of Calvadosia cruxmelitensis. Lineage (NCBI taxonomy): Eukaryota > Metazoa > Cnidaria > Staurozoa > Stauromedusae > Kishinouyeidae > Calvadosia > Calvadosia cruxmelitensis. Next base: position 29,901 of record OFHS01000385.1, read on the forward strand.
AATTTTATATTTTCATTACTCTGTAACGCATGCACGATTTGAATATAATACACTAAAAAGCATGCAATTATTAGCAAAGGATGGATATCGGCCTAGACCTAACACCGGCGCCATTTGAGTCGGATTGTGGTCCCGCATGGTTTTGTACAGCGACAGAGGACGAAGTTGACGACTCCACATTGTGTATTGAGGCAAAAAACGGCCGTGAGTTTTTTACTACTTTTATTGTTAAAAAGAGGGAACTTGAAAGTTTAGAAATTGGTAAAAGTACATCATCTATTATATCGGAGCTAACTGGGCCGATTAAAGGATATTGGAAAGATTGAAAAGTAGTAGACGCTACTGTACTTGAAGGCAGGAAATCTCAACTAAAAAGAATCCATATAGATACACTTTCTGTGAATCAGAGGCACTATTAGCTTTCTTTCATGGCCTCTATCTAAGAGCTGATTGTGCTGTAAACAGCATTCGGTGAAGACATCCACCATGCCACGCACCATCTTATAGCACACTGCACTCGATGTATTCCGCAATGCAAGCACGCAGTGTCATACTACGAAAAAGACGGAACGTTTAGCAGATTCATCACAACAAATGCAAGTACAAAACTTGTATGTTGTACTTGTAAATATTCACCTATCCAACTTCTTCGTTTATTTTTACCACATTAATTTCACACAGTGTGTATGACCGCCATATCTAATATTCTCAATGGAGACCGGGTGTATTGTCAAGTGAATTCCAGAACAAATCTGCTTGCCGACTGGTAAATTTGTGACGCAAAATGAGTCAACGTAAGATCGTCCAAGATACGTTAGATTGTCTTGGGTGTCACCTAGTTTAGATTGGGTGTGGTCAGAATTGTCTTGGATGTCATCAGATTTGTCCATGGATATGTAATTCACAAAGATGTCGTGACACAACGGTACACATCCACTGGGGTCATGATCCCAAGACAGCGTGGTCGTCAGCTGAACTTTTCTGTCGTCATGGTGACGCCAAGAAGTATCTCGACAGCGGAAGTTGACAGCTGAAGGGAGGTCATCATGTAGTGAGTCTCTTTCAATCATCTACGTAAACAAAAATAACGTAAAATCAAGTTCTATAGTTGAAATCTGTCAAAAACAACCACCTTTTTGAGACGACTACCTATTTGTAACGACAAACCCTTAGTAACGACCTCCAATTTGTAACGATCAACTGTCTGTAGCGACCACCTGTTTGTAAAGAGCACCTGCGTGTAACGACCACCTGTTTGTAAAGATCAACACTGTTTGTAAAGATAAACTGTTTATAACGACCAACTGTTTGTAATGACCAACTGTCTGTAACGACCACCTGTCCGTAACAGCCACTTGCTTGTAACGACCAAGCCTCTGTAAGGGTCAATTGTCTTTAAATATCACCTCTCTGTAACAGTCACCTGTCTTCGTAACCACCTATCTCTAACGGTCCCATATCTGTTGCGACCACCTGCCTGCAACTGACATCGCACGCCTTAATTTACATTAAGAACATTCTAAAAAACAACATAAACTGGTCTCTCAAGACAGGTGGCCGTCTAACACAGGTAATCCAATTGCATTGGCCTTTGATGTCTTAAATGGATGCAATCTTTTACCAAACACAAGTATTTTCTATTACAAATGAACAGTTGAGCCCAAAGGATCTTGTAACTACATCAGACACAGTGCATATTTAACCACAAATTACAACATAATATTTGGAAGAAATGAAACTGAATTCTGACAAAATATAGAATCATCGTAAACAACAGCAAAGCATCGTATATAATGGAAATTGAGCAACCGCATTCAGCAGAATCACTCGACATACCTTGAAATCACCTAACTTGAACTCAAACTGTGAGGTATCGATTTCTGCATCAATAAAGAAAGAAAAATTTTAACAAACAAATTCCAAAATTCAGTCAAACCTGATTAGCGGCCACCTTTATAGAGAAAGAGAAGCCGCCTGTGTATAAAGGCCACTCTTCATAACCCCAAAACGACACTTTCTATAGAAATCAACTTGGACAGAAAAGCGACCTGTCTATAAATGTTATTTTCCTCAGGTCCCAAATGTTACCATTATAGACAGGTTTCACTGTACAACAAATTCGAACAAAGGCTAACACGAATAGCTTCGATGAAGCATGCTACTTTACTAAGCCAAGTATAAATGTTGCAATTGTTCTTCAACAGACTAAGCCTTATTTTAAGAGAAAAAAGAATGTCGCTTTGTTTAACAATGGTAGTCCAATAAGCCAATAACTTGTCTCCCTAGAGGCTCTCGACAATCAAAATCACAGAAGATATACTGAATACATGCGTCGGCAAGCTAGCCAGAAGTCGAAGCCGGGATATCCAGCTGGAAGGCACACATATTATCTACTAGGCTACACCGACGAAAGAAAGTTGATACTTGAAACACAACAAAATTGCATGTCCAGAACAATCTTTTCTGAGTGCCTTTCCACACTGGCTTTGCTACTGTATCTTGATTTGCGTCTGTGACAGTTTTCTCTGCAGTGTAATGTTGTATGCTCTGATCGGAGATGATGACAATAGAATTTTTCTTAAAAATTCATCCATATTAGAAATTTGAGGCTCCCCAACGTTGGACTGTTTCAAGGCACGACTCAAGACTCACTTTTTTAGAATGACATATGCGAAAAAATGTCTACTTTAACTCACATCATCCCAGGAACAATGCAAGAAAATTCTAAAAGTACCTGTAGTACATATATGTCAATTTAACTCGCATATTAATGATGGAAAAAGTACAATATAATTTGCTATAATTGTATTCCAATTTAAATAATGGTAGAGTTTAGGCCACGCTGCATGTAAGCGCTGTAGAATATGGGTTAATTTTAGCGCTCTATAAATTCTTGTATTACTGTTATTATTATATATTGTGACGAATACCAGTATCTTGTTTTATTAAAGGAAATGTGTCCTCGTATATTTGCAGCATGTTGAGAATTGCTGAGCATAATCAACCTATAAAAGTGACTTGTGACTACGTAATTACGTTATGCTTAGTTGTAATTATTCCTCCTGGCACCAACTGAGCACCAACTGAGCCATTCCGTCGCGGTGGAGCACTAATAAAGCAGTATGAAAATGGAGTATGGTAACGTCTCAGGGCTCACTTCCCGAACGCGTCCAATGATGATGATGATGATGAATTATTCCTCTGTAAGATTCAAATTGACTTACCAGTACACTTCCTGAATACTAAAGCCAATCTGATTTCTTTGATGACAGCATTGCTGTTAAGTATGTCATTTGGCATCAGATAATGCCTAAAAGAATGAACCACATCCAAACAACACCAAAGAACATTCAGTCCAGAGCATTTAGCAAACAATGGAACATCTAGTAGGATAGAAATAGCAACAGATTCAGCCTTCAAGATCTTATAGACGTTCAACAGTTCTGCAAATCATATACAGTGTAACTCGGTTGATATCATACCCTCAGGAAAATTTTAAAGCGTGATATTGTCCGAATCGTGACAATAACCGAGTCTCATACCCAAACCTCTAATTTTTTGGAAACAGCTTCAATTTTAGCAAACAGCGGGCCACCGAAAAGAAAACTCTGTATCGCCATCAAACGGAGCTAAAGGCTCATTATATTGGGTTTGTCATGCACAACGAGACGTGATAATATCCGAGGTGTTATTAACCGAGTTATACTGTACTGTATATGCAAGTCTGTAGAGATTTTTCGACTAACAATTTGAGAAAACATAAAAAACGTTAACCGTGATTGCATGGAAAGATACCGGTCGGTAAAAAGATAATGAAAGTTTTGACGCTTAAGGTCTTGACTTGAGGTATGAATCAAATCTGAGGTATTTGAGGTATTGGTCAAAAGTAGCAACATATAACCAATCAAATAGTTGGTCCCTGGCAATCAACCAATCAGCAATCCACAAAGCTACTTCAAGTCTTTGTTTACCTAGTTTTATGAGCAGGACAAGGGTTAACAATAAATAATGTGTAGCAGACTAGCGTATAATCTAAACATTCAACATCTATTTTTTAGAAAATATATTTCTACACCTTTTGTACTTTTTCTGTCACATACAAATAAATAATATTAACCAAGACGGGTATGATAAATACGTACGATCTTACCTGCAACTCCATTTTCCAGATTGATCAATTTTTTTTCCATGAACGTGCTTGCTCACCCAATCGTGATGACGATATCCAATTGGCTCAAAAGCAACGTAATTGTCCTTCTGCCCATCTGGAATCGGATATGAGCACTTGGTTTTGCACGAAAGAGACACCGTGCTCCATTCGATGTCTTGAGAATCGTATTCTTCATTCGTTGTTTCACTTTTGTGTTGCAAAACGACATAATTTGGCTCTTGATCAAGGACAAGGATAACGTAGGGCTCTAAGTATGATGATGGTAACGTAGAAGTAAATGTATAAGATATGAACAAGGGTTTTTTCTTGGGTTCCAGTTGTGTTCTGAACAACCTACAAAAATGTAATATGAACCTGTCTATTATCATTATTATCATAAATATAGCATCTATCGTACTTGAAAATGGTATACCATTAGGATATTTGCAACAATAGATATGTTTCATGGTTTTTTCAAGCATCAAGAACAACACTAAACTATACACATCGCTTCGCAGCACCCATAGAAGTCAGGATGCGATGACTTTCCCGCCCTGTCTCTCCCAAAAGAACTTTCCTTAACGGAAGTTTCCTTAACGGAGTTAGCAGTGTGATTGGTGCTTGGTTATGGTGACAGGTTTGCTATCTCAACTGCTACCATCTGTAAGTAGCTCCCACCAAAGCAAGCACCAATGCCAAGTAACTTATAATAAATACGAGGTACAGATAGCAAAGAAGGTAATTACAAGATCACCTGCTACATATTCTTACAATCAAGTGACTATGCAATGACGACATCAAGTTCACACCGACTACTCGCCAGCCACTACAACTAGCCAATAACAGTTAACACAGAAGCTATACAAAGAATCTGTTGCAGTAAAATCCGTCTCAACTAACATGAGAAAACAGTCCTTCATGATTTGTAGGCACTGACATGGCACAGACCACCTGACGTAGAAGGTCGGGAGTCCCGACTCGGGACTATGACTAAGATGAAACATACCTCACAACAGCAACAGTCTCGTCCTTGCTAGAAGGTGTCAAGTTCCCAGAAACCGAAAAGCAACCACCGCCTAAGAAAGCATCAGTTGTCGTTGGACCAACAGTTTCAATGTGAACCTGACTTCGTGTTCCAAGCAGGTAGAAGCTACCAACGAAATTCGACTGGAGCTGTTGACTGCTAAGATTCGTCCAGGGCTCATTAGAGAAGACCTGACAATGAAACAAACAAACAAACACGAATTTCTTACAATTAATTGAACATTTGTAAGGAGTATATCATTCTGTCAATTCACCAAGGTTCCCATTTCACACCATAAACAACCAAGGCCTCATTGCTCCCAGAGATAATCAAATCTGTACTCGCTAATGATTAGAAGATGCCATGTTTTGATCATACAAACAGACAAATAAACAAATAAACAAACATACAAACCGACAGACAGACAGGGAGACGTTTGTGAAATATATTTAAGTGATAAGTACATGGTAATTATGTTACCTCTCCATTCGACTTGATCTGATGGCCAAATCCTCGACAGAAAGATGTAACCAAAGGCAGCGATGCCGGACAATGCGGATACAAATATGACATCAGCAGGCTCCAAAATCTAAACAATACAAGGTGCTATTAATTAACCAAATCATATAGGGTTACCAGACCACAGATTAGAAAATACGGAACATTTGAAAAATCTGGTAGAAGTGTCTAACAAAATCAACTAAATTTGGCACTGCATAACATATAAATACGGGACGATTCCGGGAAATAAGGGACGTCTGGCAACCCTACAAATCAACTAACTACTCTAATATGGCTTAGCCTACAAGCCTTTGCTATGAATGAACGTCTCTAATAAGAATAAAGGGTTACACAAGGCAAGGTATGTTTGGATTGCCTCATCCAAACACTTGGGATATAGCCTCGGGTGACATGAGAAAAGCATGGGAAAACATGAGCCCTGCAAGTGCATATTAGCTTTTTAAGTGTCCCTAAATCCCAAGTGTTTGGACCTGGCCATGTCATGTGTTAGCTTTTTTAGAACATAGAAGCTCTCGGAGCATGACTCACGGATAATGCATCCATATAATAATTACAACGTAAATAACATAAGACATGAAATACAGTCGAACCTGCCTTAATTAACGACACCTTTGTTAAGCGGACACCTCTTCTGGCTAACGCGGACAGTGGACCCTTTCCCTTAAAGCTGGTGTATCTTTGTGGCTTAAATTTCAAAATCCTTTATATAAATACATATGTTGTTTTTAGCCTATTTGCTGACCAAATCAGAGCAATTGTTCAGTTCGGTTCACCCGTGTTATATCCGCGAGCAAACACTTTTGTTTACACTTCACAGAAATCGTAATGAGACGACAACAACGTCACTGCTATTGCCGTTCTTGAAGCGTGTCAAGCAATAGTCAATTAACGCCCACAAAAGAAATTTCACGCAAGGATGTTTAATGATTCACTGCATTTCCCTACTCTCTCCTGGAATATTATTGCTCAACTTTTGTCGAGTCATTGTCTTCCTATTGTCTTTCTCGATAGATGATGATGTGAGCTTGTGAAGAAAAAAAACACACTCCGTTTTCCCCCTCTCATAGCATAGACGTCACGTTACCATGGTAACCGTGAGTCAAAAATGATAAATCAACTATTCCTCAACTAAATAAGAAATTATTTATTCATGTTTCTGATTCAAGAACCATTTCCAGAAAACTCTTAGGTTAACCAATCTGGGGGAATCGAGGCTTCCATGTTTAAGAAATTCTCTTTGTACTGTACAAGGTTTGATCCAATCGCAGGGGATGTTCGAAAATTCATCAGCCACGAAATGACAACCACTATAGGTGTTTTGCATGTATTTCCAATCACCTATTTCAGACAATCAGATTCCGAGAAATTAAATGAACATTTTATAAAGAATAATCAAACACGTTTCACCTTCCAACATGCTTTTTAGGCATTTCATATATTGCTTTTGCTTTTAGCAGATAGTTTTATACTATGTCTGTTCTTCTGAGGTGCTATTTTTCTGGTTACACAGTTGCTACAGTGTGGCGAGATTGAACGGTAGGTTAAAGCATCGTTTCTGTTTCTTCAGCTGTCACAGCTTCATATTCAAGTTGCTTTGTATCAATGCGGTGTACAAAAATGTATGAATTATTGCAAGCTGTGTATGATTCTATACATTTTGTTGTAAGCATGTGAGAGATATGTGAATTGGGATGTGTTCTTGTGAATTTCCTAGGTTGAAGTTGACTTGCTATTTGATTGATTTTCAGGCGAAATTACTAAAGAAATGGATTATTGTTGCATGGTCTTACTCTTTCTGTGCTATTCTTATGTATATAGTCATGCTTTAACCAATGTATACTTGGTTGTTAGCCGACATAGTCTATAGATGTGTTCATTGATTGATACTTGTTTCCTTCAGGCATAGGTCAAACGGGCGGATTTCAGGCGAATCGAATACAATTCAATTAAATCCGCTCCAAGAGCGAATTCAATTCTCCTTCACTCCCTCTCCGACTGATATTCACAATACTAGTGCAGTAATCGTGTGCCAGGGGCTTGGGAACCACGTCAAACGGCGAATTACCAGCGAACTCAAAGAGAATTTAATTGAGAATTGTATTCGATTCACCTGAAATCCGCCTGTTTGACCTGGGCCTCATCAAAGCCATAAATAAGGCAATGGGATTGATGAAAGGTCACTACTGTCAGATGACCAACTTATACCCTTAGCTCCATAACACTGAAGCTAGCATCAATTTTGATGGCTCTTTTAGCAGACATTTAAGCAAGCTCAAGAACAACATTACAAACTAACGGTAAAAACAAGTATGCATTATTTCCATACTTTTGTTGATTTTCAATGAAATTTTCCTTGCCATGAACCTCCATCACCCATCCTGGTGCAAATATGGCAGCAGAAAGACCCTGATCACGGATCACTTGCATTGCCTGAGAAGAAAAAAGAAAAAAATCAGCGCAATGGCAGTACAGAAGATGAGATGCATATTATTTCATGTTATTTGTTGTTTCGTTCAAGTACGACTGTTCCATTTCAACTACTGTTAGATTAAATGTCGTTAGCAAGAGTCCTTAATCTGTCTTCCTGGTTAACCTTGAGAGCTCTGGCACCAACAACTCTATGGACTCCTTGTGGACCACTGACATATCTCCCCGTTAAGGGACCAGCAACATGTCTGTCAATAACATGTTACAGTGAAACCTCGTTAACATCACTATGTTATTCCAGTCAAAAATCGTGATAATAAGCGGGTCGTGATATTAAGCGGGTTAAAATAGTTGATTTTGACAGATCTTGGTTTTCAAAGTGAAGTGATATTAAGCGGGTTGTGATATTAACCGAGGTGATATTAACGGGGTTACACTGTATATGGGATGCGAAAACCTTCATCTGTGTCCTTTTACAGATGTATCAAGAAGAAGACGGTTGGCCTTATAGGAAGAGGACTATCTATTGTATATCAAATTGATATTAGCTATCAAATAGAGTAAGAGATTGATAACATATACAGAAGATATAATATGTGTTGTACTGTACCTTGAAAGAGTTGAAGCCACCACCACCAAAAGTCCCTCTTCCAAAGACATCGATACCAACATAAACGTTGTGCTTACGCAATGGACCAGAGACGATTGTAGAGCGTGCCAAATGATGAACTGACCAATTGTAGTTTAAAAATATTCCATCACATACGTCAAAGAACATTCTAATAAGAAGAAGAATCAAAATAATTATCATAATGATTCATATGTCTTTATTTGGATATAAAATAAACCAAAAGAATACATGTGTAGCAGGCAGACAATGCCATGCACTTAAACGACACGGAGGGATGTTGATTACAAATACAGATATAATTAACTTTCTATAAACTCATTGAGTGGACGCTTAAAAGAGGAGAGAGTTTTCGAAGTAACTATGTTTGAGGGTAAGGAAATCCAGCAGGAAGAGGACAGTCATTCAACATGTAAGGAAAAATACAGAAATTACATTACAGTTGGCTCCATTTACAGCCACGAGATCATGTAAAATGTATCTGTAAGCAGGGCTAAAAGCAAAATCAAGAAATCACGAATGTGTGACTATAAGTGGAATGTGTTTCACATTCTTTTTATATGGTACTTGTTCTTTCATATGTTTTTCTAGGGTGCCTCCCTTTAGTCCCTTTTCATATAGCTTTCATTCTTCATACAAATTCACATCAGTTTCAGATCACATTTGTTATTTCACGTGATTCTTCGTTAGGGTGCTTATTATTTTTCACATGGATTTTCATTTTTTATACAAATTCACATCGTTTTCAGATGACATTTGTTATTTCACATGATTTTTCGGAGAGTGCTTTCCATTTTACATAGTTTTCAGATATATTTGGATCCATAGTGATAGTTAAACCCGATTATCATTCTGCTAGTACAGGCGCAACTACATGTGAGATATTAAGCAATGGAAATTAGCAGAACACGTATATGGCAAATGAGATCCAATCAGCGAAGATATTAAGCAGTAATGAGACATTGACCGATGGGATAATAACGACGTTTGATTGCATGTACCCTAATTGAGATAAGGAAATTGCAAATGCAATAAAATCTAAAAAGTTACCAATAGATTCTTGAATCATAGAAATTACTGCAACATGCATTAACCTACGAGTCCAGGAATGACGATCTCTCGTCAACATGACAATTTTTCTCACATACACAGCATTCATCTAAGGCTACAACAATTTCATTGCTAAAAATTCAAATAATCAGTTAATCTAAGAAAATTGTACAACTATTGCATGGCATTATGTCCTTGATAAATATTGATTGGGTTATGTTCATTAAACAATGAAGAAAGTTGAAGCTTGTTTGTCTGACAAACAGGAAATGATAACTCAACCTGTTATCTCTGTTGAGTTCGTTCTGCCATTTGAGGTCTCCCTTGTAAGTGACGCTATCATACCAGATCACCTCCGACCAAGGCTTTCTCTTATGCATAAGCATTGTCACCATCTTGACAAAGTAGCACAGATTGTCAACTTGCGACGGCTGCAATTAAACAATCCATTATGATGTGTCATTAGTGCTATTTCATATGCAAGATTCTTTCATTTCAAGGCTTACATGGATGCATTATTGCGATATTATACCGAATTATGAAACCGTAACTGAGCCAATATTTTAATGCTGGCTACATAACATTTCGGCAAAGGAGGCAGTCATTCTTGCACGAGACTGTTTGCATCTTGCAACTGATCCCTTTGCATCGCAAGCCGTACATATCGCAACTACAGTCAAACCTGTATTAGCGGCCACCTCTATAGAGCAGCCACCTGTGTATAAAGGCCGCTCTTAGTAACCTCAAAATGACACTTTCTATAGAAATCAACCTGGACAGAAAGGCCACCTGTCCATAAAGGTCATTTTTCTCACATCCCAGAGGTGACCGTTGTAGACAGGTTTCACTGTACTTCACATGTACGGTGACTGGTTTGACTGTAGTTGCGATATGTACGGCTTGCGATGCAAAGGGATCAGTTGCAAGACGCAAACTGTCTTGTGCCTTGTCCTGTGAGTAACAGCAAGGAGTAACAGCCGACATTTTAAAAAAACTTACATGAAATGAAATGAACATACCGCTAAAAGAATATACTATAGATATTGGACTATATTGAAATCATTTTCTAAGCTATCATATCCAATTAGACAAAATCAATGTGTCTTGCATTGGGGTAAAACCAAATTGAACAGCATTAATGATATTGCATCACACGAAGAGTACACTCTGATTTTGAAAAATAACATGCACATGGTGTTAAAGACACTATGTAAAATTAGATTCACTTAAAACGCCAAGTTGTCAAAAGAGTTATTCCTTGGTGGAACGCACTGCCAGAGGCATCTGTGATGATAACATCAATTCAAATAAATTTTAGAACTGATAGACCTCTATCTACCTTGAAAGACCTAAAGTCCGAATGTCTATTATTATTTTCACAGCACATTCTGTTTTATGTTACATGTACATGAATCTGTTTGCCGACCGTGAGTAGGTTCTGGTTTTGTAACTTCTAAATAGTGCAAATTTATAAGCTAATTATTATCTTGTGATTGACAAATCAATGTATTGTTACTTGTCATATCATGGTTTGTCTCAGTTCATCTCAAAGTTCACGGCAACAAAACAGATCAATCTATTCAAAACTAGTACAATAAGACCGGTCTATAATGGTCACTTTTAGGACCAGAGGAAAATGACCTTTAGAGATGGTGGCCTTTCTGTCCAGGTTGAATTTTTTAGAAAATGCCATTTTCGGGGTTATGAAGAGTGACCTTTATACACAGGCAGGTGGCTGCTATGTCGAGTTGATAAAGATTTGACTGTAGGTAATTTCTTGCATTCTTGCCAAAATAGGAAATTTTACGATGTATTACTTTGAAATTAAATATTCAACATGGTATACCCTGTACTTTGCAGGACCCCATTTAAAATCAAGTATGTGAGTGGGCTACCTTGCAAAAAAATAAAGCTTCACAATTTAATTAATAAATAAATTCATTCACATGGTCGATTATCAAGATACAGTGACCATAGGAGCAGCGAACAAACCTTGATTTCATTTTCAATATTGATCAACCAGCCATCAAAACCATAGTAACAAGCAATCTCGGTCAAACGCATTGCAACAGTCTTGCAGCTGCGTTGATCTTGTAAAAACGAGGCACACATCTCAGCACCATCTTTCCATTCCGTGATGAACGTACCAAGCACTTTGACGCCATGGCAATGACCTGCATTGACCCAACATGGCGGAGGGACTGTCACAAGATGGTGACTGAAGTAAACAAATGTATCAATGAAGTTCCAATGTTCAAACGTATAACATTCATTGCTGTTGATTCCTTGTGGAAATCTGTCGAAAAGGCAACAAAAACAAGACGCATATAGTACATAAAGTAGACCTAACTGTGATGGCTGGAGATAGAGCAGCAAAAGCATAATGAAACTGCATGCCCGTATGGAAAACTTTAGAATATTTGTATAGTTTTAGCGCTCTATAAATTCTTGTATTATTATTATTAT